>WEDG01004644.1:0-26296 GCA_017591395.1 Schistocephalus solidus
AAGATATCTGCTAAAATTACTCATATAAGGTATCCCCGCAGTTTAAATGGCCGAAGAATTCAATTTTAAAATAACAAGGAACTCGATGTTTGCTTAAATATGCCTGCACTCCAAACTGTCACTTGAGGCTGCTAAAAAGACAAGGTCTAGGTAGTCTAGACATATGTAAATAGTTCACGAGTTTCTGGAGGTCATTCCATAGGGACGCGAACATGTGCACTAAATAGTTTAGAAGCCTTGGAAACTTACAAGAATGACAATTATGTTTCAGAAATTGGTAGAATCGGCCCAATTCTCAACAAAAATTTCACGTTGTCAAGTTACTGACAATAGGAGGCAGGCTATTGAAAAAGTCTTAATTGCCTCAATTTCTAGCCACGCTTATCTGAGAAAAGAATGAACATCGTACAAACATGGTAAAACAGTGATAAAATGTGTACTATTTTGAAACTGTCATAGGTCGGGAAGTTTGGTCATAGCTCCAAATTACCCTCTAAAGATTTCAGTCGTCCAGTGGCCTGCTGCCGTATAGATGTCATCACAAGCAGATGCTATGCAGGCCCTGGCACTCGCTTTCCTCCCCCCTTTCGACCTCGCAGCAAACTTCTGGAGCTCACAGTAAGCTATAAATATATAACTACTTAAACATTATGAGTAAGGTTTTTGTCTAAGTAAACTAAAATCTTCCGCAAAAAGCAGTCATGCCATGATTTCAAAAGGCGAGTGGGAATGGGATGCACAAAAAAGTGAAAAGGAAAGAAGGTCGATCTTACAACACGCCTGCAAGTAACAATAATAAAAAAGGGCCTGGAGTACCTTAAGGGGACGTGCGATCTGTTCACCATTTTCATCGATTTTGCCGTTAATTCCGTTGACACCGCTGCTGCCTGCCGTGTCGGCAGCGGATTCCGGCGGGCCGGCTGAAAGTGCCCCCAGGCGCTTCAACAGCTCCAATCCCGACTGCACGGAAGCCTTCCGTGGTGGTTCCAACCAGGGGAAACTGGTTCGGATTCTGTCATAAACAAGGAAGAGGACAAAGAATGAATGAGGGGAAGGAGGAGGAGGAGGAAGAGGAGGAGGAGGGACGAACGTTGAAAATCTAATGTGTGAGGGAGGAACGAATTCAGCTGACAACCTACTCGACGTAAATGAGGCGAAGTAATGGTGACCAGCGCTCTGAACCATTTATAAGCTAAAAACCGAATGCGGCAAGTGCAAATGCCCCAAAACCCAGTAGACGAAGACTTCGCAGTCGAATTGGACGTTCAATTGGCACAACTATCTTTATACGCCTGAGGACCATAAAGGAACGCCGCCATACGAAAAATGAGGAAATGAGAACGCAAATACAAAAGAAAGGATGACTTTCAGGAAGCAATTGAGATGGAAACCCCATCGGTGGAACGAGTTTTTTGTCTTACGTGGCAGATTCGCACTTATACCCAGCCTCAGAGACAGCTGTAGATAAGGGAGATGAACATGCAAAGGGTGCGAGTTAGGACGTGGAAACCGGAACTTCCCACAGACGGAAATGCTAACATGCTCCGAACCGCAATCCCAATAGAACACGGGAATACGAACGTTCCCATGCAGCACATACGGCCCTGCGCTAAATTCCATGAAGGGCAAATATGTTCATGTCCGAAAACCAACCCAAACCTTGACTATAACCCCATCCCCAACGCCTAACCCTAACATTACACTAACGTCAGCCCTAATTTCTCTGGAAATTTCTGTTCCCACGTGCTGCCCGGGATATGAGAAATCCCCTTCCATCCCAGTAATGCAGGTGGTCTTGTGCTAAATTCCCGAGAGATTAGGAGTAGGATAGGGTTAGGTTTGATGTTAAGCTACGAAAATAGTTAACTTTCCTGGAATCTAACGCAAGGCTACCTGCACTACCTGCGGGTGGGTTCCTAGTCCCGTGTCTTATTGGATGCTAAACTTCAAGGAGACCATCATCATCAACATGCGACCACTTACCTACTATAATTAGTAGCTTCGACTATTATCCGTTGGACTGGTGCGATGATTGCTTGTTCATCCGCAGCCAATGTGTTAAATGCTAAAATAGCATTACCCGTGGGGGGCGGGGTATTGGTGCAATAATTACCCATCCATTTGGCTCACTGATACTGCCACCGAAAATACGATTCGGTTGAGTAAACTGCCCAGAGGAAGGGAAGTCCTCGCACTTGCGACAGACTGGTGCTGGTGATGGGTTCCAGGCAGAATTCGAAATTTTGAAATTATTGACTCATTAATCCTATGTCCCTCTCATCAGTTCTTGTTTTTATTCGCCACTTTCGACCCGTCTGTGTTCTGCCGTAATATCCATGCGACTTACACAAATTTTGACTGTTTGCAATTTTATGCTTGCATTCAAACGCCTACAGACCACAGGCACCCGAAGGAACCTAACACCTCAGTCGGTTAGCAAACGTCAACTCGACCACTGAGAGCAAAAGACAAAAAGCCGAAAAGTTAAATCACAAAGTAACTGCAGGACACGGGTCTTATTGAAAATACCACTTTGCAGTTTAGAATTCTCTTCGCGCGGAAGGAGAGAACAGTAGGAGTACGGTCATGCGATTAACCTCTCGCCGCCCTGGTTACGCTCAAGCTACGTTGCTCGTTTTCCACGCTTCTTGTCACAGTCACCAGAAGCCTGACCAGTACTCAACTTCATCAATCACTTATCACGTTTAAGCATCATGCGGTGTTTTTAAAGTGCACAATCAGTGCTGCAGGCGTAAGATAATACTGCTGGAGACCAAACGTGATGCCAAGGCATTTAATGGTGGCACCGCTGAAATTTACTCAAGGATGAAGCGTTCCAGAAGTGAAATCTAAAATGTAAGTATGAAAAATGGGGCGACAGTCAATAATCGCCAAGTCACAGTAGTATGGATTACACAGGAGGTGATTTAGCTGTCTCTTGGGACAGCATACTGTTTGTTGAGGAAATTGTGCTTTCTTCCTTGGATGGGCCGAAACACGATGTCAAAACGTTACATTATTTTAGCCTGTGAGTACTTCGTCTAGTCTAAGGTCGTGACAATATTTGCAGGATGTGTACCTCTATCGAATTATGTTGTAGATCACAGAATGGCAACGAATGCTAACCCAAACGAACACGATGGAGAGGGTTAGGGTTGTGCTGGCGTGTAGGTAGGCATGTCTAATTCAATGGTAAAAAACAGCTGACTTGAACGATGGCGGTTGGTGCATAAATTTCTTTCCATTGCCAATGTTTTACCGCCCTTTCCGGTCATTTAAACTGCTCTATCCTCATTGCCACCGTTTCAGTATTACATGCCTACCTACCAGTTGTGTTCGTTAGGATGGGGGCGTGACACAAGCATTCATTGCAGCAATTTTTTTCGAATACTGTCGGTATGTAGGACAATAATAGTTCTGAGAAGAGAATATTCGGCTCATTGGGCATTAAAACTAGCAGATATGCCTGATAGAACGGGGGAACATATCGAGGCAAATGTTGTCTTACTGCATTTTCTTTCATCAACAAGTCACATCTGAAATGCTAACACTTACAAGGTCTGGACAGGAACTGCAACTGTAGTAAAGCGGAACAAAAACACTTTTCAGCCTAAGAACACTGACCCTTTTTGCGTGAGATATGTAATTCAAATGTTGTGCTCCCATCGCCCTACTACCACTACGTGCACAGTTCCAGGTAAGAGCAGTGCTTTGCATCGATTCGTTTATCATGAAGTAAATCCTGTGCCGCATCAATTTCATTTTCTTAGCTGACCCATCTACCCGTGCTTGCCTCCCAAAACCAGGTTTCACGCTATGTGATCGGAGGTCATCCCTCCTAATCCAAATCTGGTCTAACCAGTCAGTAGAAGCGGTTGCCAGGTTGTGACCGTCGTGCTTGGTCCAGTCTTGTGGAGCTAGCTTGGCACCAGGTTGATGGGACTACTAAAGCAGAAAGGTGGCTAAGCTACACACTCTGCCCCCTGCCAACAGCGATAGGTTAACATACAGGAGGGAGAACAAAATTCACTGCGAGCAGATCATACGGGCGACGAACCTCGACCCCCATGGAGAAAAGATTGAGCAGGACACCCGCGAAGGGCGCCGAGAGGAGCTGAGAGGAGGGGTGAAGGGGCATCTTGGAGTACTCCTCATCAGTGTAGAGACGGAGGCAGACACCGGAAGCCTCTCGACCAGCACGACCAGCTCGTTGCCAGGCCTGGGACTTAGAAATGCGGCGAATCTTTAGAGACTCCAACCCTGTCACCGGATCCCAGTTGCTACGGTGCAAGTAGACGAGATGCAGAGAAGAAAGATATAAGAAAAGGGATAATAAAAATGAATTCTGAATTCGGTTTTGGCTGCCGAGGTGTATAGGTCGCGGGGAAGAGACGGTAAAATAAATACAAATATGAAATGGACAAAGTTCCTGACCGAGATAGAACGGCTGATTAGGCAGATCTCCATGGATAGAAAAAAAAGAAAACATCAAATCAAATGAAAGAACAGTGGGACAAAAACTCTTTACTACAGTTTAACCGTCGTAGTCCGACGATGTCCACCGTATGCTCCACACCATGGTAGTGCAGGGACGGTGACTTGCGCGTGGATTAAGTTTTAAGTGATACTAGTCTTGCGCTGCAGCAACCACACTCTCTCCTCCTCCCCAACCTGAGACCGATATCATGACAGAGTCAAGAAGACCGGAGATGGGAGAGGGCGCAGGTGGCTGGCGCGGTCGGGGCCCCTAGGCCCTAGCCGCCCCTAAGCGTGCCACCACACCCCCTCATGTTCGGCATTTGTTATGGGAGCGCAACCCGAATAACGCTTGACATGCCCTGATGTGGCCTCCGTGTTGGTCCAAAAACGTGGCCCGTTTAGGGGGCACGCTTTACTAAGGAGACTTAGAATGACAGGGGGGATTTACACATTCGGAAAATTCTTTGTTTTTAGCCACTAAACACAATTTATCATAGGCTCTACTCCCTAGTAGGCATTTTCATAGGATAGGGAAAACTCATTGTGATACAGGAGCGCGGGAACAAATCGAAGAAGATGCAAACTTACGGACATTTTCCATAGCCACAGTCGATGACATAGCGAATGCCAGGAATGGTAACAGAGGTCTCCGCGATATTAGTGCTGACGATTACCTTTCGAGAACCCTTGTTTGGAGGAGTGCACGAAAAAGACGAAAATTAAATTAGGTACAGCAGTACAAAGTTCAAACTGATGGAATATATTGTTTTTTTAAGGAGCAGCACCTGTGGCCCTGCACTTGGTGTCCATTTACTTTTCCCGTCTAATATAGTTATAGTAGAGTCCCGTTTTGAGCAAGGAATCGATGCCAGCAGTAATTAGCCCGAAGTCTGGGTAAAAATGAGACAGGAAATTAGGCTTTCGTCACCGAGAGTCCAGGGCTCTACTATCACGTGTTTCTGTTAATCAACTCCACAGGATCTCATATCCCAGTGATTCTTTTCGTCCTAATTATCAACAACCACTGATATACGTGTATCTTTCTCAGTTGCTGTAAGCGTCTGTCGCAAAACGCATCAACTGAGAAAGTTCTGAATACAAAGGTTTGCCTTAACCCAAAAACAAGTCACAAGACCGGCCGGGCTGTGGAGCCCCGAAGAGAATCAATGCAATAACTATAACATAACTTTTAAGATACGACAGAGAGAGAAAAAAAATAAACTTATCAAACTGCCCAGAACCAACTGGATGGACACCACAGTCTTTGCGCCGGAGGGCAGCAGAATCGTCGTGCTTTATTTAAACCAGAACGTCTCCCCACTTCCTTTGACGGCATCCAACCAGAGCACACTGACCAAAGTCCTTCCTCCTTTAAAATTCAATCAAATCTTGGCTTATCGAGAGCGGTTGCTTGCGTCTACTTCATATACGGGGATGGTCTCGTGCACTTGCTAGAATCCAAGGGCGCACCTCTAAAGCAACTACTCCGGCAAATTAGGATTGCAGTGAATGATGACAGCTGAAACCTCAGCTAAAATTCCTCATGGCGTAACGCAGCTATGAATAAAATGCTAAATCAGCGAGCAGTCACAGTTGAAGGCACTACGGCTGTATGGTCCGTTGCTGTTTATCAAACCCAAAAGACTGATAAGCTAGCAATTAACCTGTCTGAACGTCGCTAGACTGTCTACCACATGTGGACGTGTCAGGTTGCGTGCAATCAGGCTAACGAGCGGACTCGTCATTCTGGTGTTCCCCGCCATCCCACACACACAAAGTCGACTTTTTTCATATTTTCTCGCCGTACTACGCATTTCAGACAAGTGCTGCTATAGCATAAGCTCCATCCGATACCGTGTCCTCATAAATGCGTTTTTTATCTTCTGAAGAGAAACGTCAGGATGATAGTCCCAACCATTCTTTTCTATCAGAAAATATCGGAAAACTGATAGAATTAGTAGCCTTACCTTATATCGAAGCCAGGGGAGAGCAGAGAGCTATTTGGAGCGTTTGAACTACTGGCATTCAATTGGCGACCGAGGCATTCTGCTTTTCGAGGAGTACTCGACACTCAAATTAGGTAAAAGCATTTGGGAGCCTTGTTGAACCCAGCTGCCTTACTAATTATTTAATAACATGTGTCCAACGCATTCTGTTCTGCTATGGACGTTAATTTCCTGTAGGCCTTCTCACCGCTGTATTCAGAGTGGGATGATGATGACAGTGAACCGAGGGCTTCACTGTAACGTCTAAAACTTCGATGCCTGATGGAATATCTGTTTAACTGCTGGGCTTCTCCTTGTCTCCTAGACTGGGGCTGGGGGGAAGCGGAGGGTGAGATTTGGCTCGATATTACTTGTCTATGGAGTTAGTAATTCAGTACCTACAACCCCAGTCAGTAAATATCAACCTTCCTGACTTCACCAGTCCCCATGAACTTGAGGAAAGAAGGTTCAACATGCGCAGGTTGGTTTCCAGACATGTGTGCGGTGTATGGTTTGATCTATGCATTATGTAAGGGCTGGTTATTTGGACAGTGCATGTTAATTTCAAATACAACTGAGCGCTGCGGTAATAATGGGCATAGTGGAACCGTTTTACTGACAATTGAACAGCCGTCTTCCTCGCCTATATATACATCTAACATTCGAGCATTCGCCTTCAACGACTCCACTGTTGCTCCCCATTTTCTAAAATAGTCAGTTCCTCTTCTTTGGTTACCCCCATCTTTTTCCCTTCATCCACATAAACGACGTTTGCTTCTACACAGAACTAGCTTGCTGACCTAGAATGAACAGTCGTCACAAACAACGCATAACCAGGACTCACCGGTTTCTGGTAAGAGAGGGCCTTCAGCTGTTCTGCCTGCGGTAGGGCAGCGAAGAGAGGAAAAACCGCGAGGCCGGCTATGTCCTGCTTGCAGTCAGCACCATTCTTCGGCCTCTTTGTCCGCTCGGAGAGGAGAGCTGAGTAAAGGCGGCGAATAAGGGCAACACAGCGAGTGATCTCCTCTTCGCCCGTCAGGAAAATAAGGATGCCTCGATCGGGCGGACAGTTGGGCAGCTTGTGCATCTGCGGGATCAACGAGGGAATCGGCGAGATCACCAGATAATTTGCGCAAAGCATCAACATGATTATCGTCAGTCAGTAGAAGCAAATGCTAGAAGAGTTACGCAGACTGGGAATTTTTATTTTTCCGTCGAGTTCGGCAAAGGGCCATGTGGGTCGTGCCTACTTCCGCATGTTCATGCAGCAAGGACTTGACGAATCGAAAATGCACGATGCAAGCGAATAAGCGAGTGCCAGGAAGACAGGATCGTTGAATGTACTAAAAACTTCCGAGTAATCAATTTTACAGTGGTAGGGGGAATCGATGTACCATAAACACGTTAATTGCATACAAGGTTGAGAATTCATAGATGCCGTGGTGGATAGAAAAAAACCCACTCGACAGCAACATATGTAGGCGTAAGAATTGAACGGCTATTATGCTCAACGTGCGTTCCTATGAGAACCCCACCTAAGCATCGCTTCGTGTTTAAAATAATAAATGAAGGTTTTGGGGAATACTTCACGTGCATGGGCGCCAACTATATAACCATGCAGAAGCCCGATTTGAAGCATCAAGCAAAGATGAGATGTCAGCTGACGGCGACGGAGAGTCGCATGACCCGGCGGCATAGTATAAAACTTGAGCAAATCCCAAAGATTATAGGAGCATAAAAAATGCCATTTTCGGAAGATAATGCGGTTCGCCTTCTAGAGTGCTGGAGCATGGTCAGCTTGGTTGAGTAAGGATGACTTAAATAGCCCCTAAACAGGACACGGGAACAGGAACCGTCCGCAATACAATTGTCTTTGCGCCAAACCCCAGGGAAAATAGGCCTGTTTATGGTTAGAGTTAGATTTATGGTGGACGTGAAGGCAAGTTAGAGTTACGAGTAGGATTAGAGTTTAGGGGAGGGGGGGTTATAGCTAAGAGTAGGGTAAGGGTAAAGGACACTTAACCTTTCCTGGAATGGCGCACAGGGCGGGACGTTCCTGTTCCCCTGTCCTGTTTATGGGGCCACGTAAGTAATCCTTACCCTGGAAGTTCTCATTTTTTTGGCGTCACTTCGCAATCAAGGGCGCTGATAGACGAGAAGACTTGGTAGTTACAGACATCAATAACGAACTGCGGATGGGAATTCAAACAACTGATATTACGTCAACCACTGACACTTCAGTCGTAGATGCTGATGAGGTCCACAATGTGCATCAAAGCAGGGTGGGTGCAGGGGCGGTCACTTTATCGTGAATAAGATTATACTGAGATGAGACTTGCGCTTCATCTACCGCAATTTCTCCTCCCCCAGCTGGGCACGGTGCCATGAGCAGGTCAGGAAGACCGGAGACGGAAGAGGGTGCAGGTGGTTAGCACGGCCGAAGCCGCCCCTAACTGTGACCGCCAGGTGTGACGTCGACCACTACAGCTAACAACACCACCAAGAAAGACAACGATGACGGGCGCATGATGCAACCTATGATAGATATTTGTGTCACACCAACTTCATTTAACAGCCAGACTACTACGGTAACCTCAGAAGTGGGCATGGACGTAGTGGTGGATGAGAGCCAGTAGCCCCGTCTCTTGCGCGTCACGCAAACAACCGCTGCTTATTCCACCCGGCATGAACGAAACGGCACCCTATCGAATCCCATATGGCCAACAGCTGTCGCTAAGGGGCCAGTTCTTTCTTCTGAAGATCACATTGTCCCATCCATTGGCAACCTTCAAAACCACAATAAGCAGTAACGACAGAGTCTACTACTGCTCATTTTACGGCCATGCAAGGTAACACAGTTCTGTAAACGACCCTTTTCTATCAGCAATATTGACTGTAAAAACACGTGCTATGCAAGGAGAGAAATAGACTCGAGGGTAGGAAAGACTGGGAGAGAGCCGAGAAAGGCGCTCAGTTAAGGAATGAATCACAAGGACGGGCGGTGCATAGTTTTCACTTTCAGAGTAACGAGTGCAGTATGTGCGGGTTTATGCCCGTCTGGTAGCAAACCGCACAAGTTGGCGAAGCTGCTGAGGCCTATCATCAGCAACTGACAAAAAAGTGCGGGACCTCGATCCAACAGCGCAACTGGCGTAGTGGCCGATAGTTGCCAACAGTGTCGGCGTCAATAAGGTCAAACGCCTAAGTGCGCGAACAGCGCAGTGAAGGAAGGGCTTGGTCAGGCCAGAATTATTAGGCGAAATCGCCACTGCGGTCAATCGACCATACTCCACCTGCTACATGAATAAAAGGTTTTTAACGCCATTGTAGGAAATCAGAGCAAAGAAGACAAAGAAGGAGAGGACCTCAGAAGAAAACGTCAACGAAAGAAGAAGATATAATGAAGATAATGGACTCCAGTCGAATTGTGGAGTACCTATTGAAGTAGACTGCTTCCTTCACAGCTGCTGTGCACATGCAAAAAGAATATGACCCAACAGGCCTCGACAGAGCAAACGGACGGTTTCTTATGTAAATGCCCGCGCTGCAGACGAAAGAAGACCCTAAGAACTGGTACCATTTTGGAAGGAAGTAGATTAACGCTGGAAAAGATAATGAAAATTGTCTACCGGTACGTAGAGGGCATGCGAGCCAAGCACTGTGCCGCACTAGTTGGAATGCATCGTAATACCGCAATGCAGTGGTACGCAATTTGCCGTAATGTGTCCACCAATGCACTGGTGAGCGCCGTAGGCCAGATAGGCGGCGAAGGTGTGGAAGTGCAGGTGGATTAGACAATGATAGCAAAGCGGAAGAATAATAAAGGAAGAAAAGGACGGCAATACTGGGCAGTTGGAATTTACGACACGTCTATAAAGAAGGCCCTATTCGAACAAGTAAATAACCGAAGCCGGCATTGAAGGCGGTGATAACAAAACGGGTTGCTAAGGCAAGTGTCATAGTAACGGACGAATTGAAAACCTACTGCCGGCTACCCGAGGAGGGCTACCAGAATCTAAAAGTTAACCACAGTAAAACTTCGCAAACCCTCAGACGAGTAAGCAAACCAATGCCATAGAAGCTATCTGGAGTAGACTTAAGCGAAAGCTCTCTGAAACTGGTCCGGCGTCGGGTAGAGCTGTCTGGGCCCACCTCGATGAAGCGCAGTACCGGCTGTTGCATGGAATGAAATGTGACAATTTATCTCAGGCCTGGGTTACATTTGTTATACACATGGCAAACGTCTACTCGTTAAAAAAAATAGAGAAAATGCCCATGAAACGAAGCCCACAAAAGAAAATAAAGGAAAATCGCAGATGGACAATGTGGACGTTGACAACCCATATGTCGGATGAAGCGGAGACAACGACGTTGAAAGATAGTGAAGGCAGTGACGACGGCAACCTGACTCAATACCACAGCAAAAGAAGCGCAACCGAAAGACTTTTATTCACTGCCCACAATTCCGTCATGTATAAAAATACTTCATGTTAAGTGTTATTAAGTAAACGAATAACAAAACTGAATATTTTTTTCTACCGCTACCGAACCCTTGGACTTTGCGAGGCACACGATGATACGTCACCTGCCTGATTTTACTCAGCGCAAAAAAGGAAATGGTACGGAGGGCGAAGTAAGGAAAAGGGAAACGGGGAGGTACACGGTAAGCAAAAGATAAGAGAAACTGAGGAGAAGGAGCAGTGGAAACCAACGAATACTACCAACAAGATTAGACTCAACTGGGAAAGAAAAATGGGAAATCGCGGGCTAAGGCGAAGTCTATGCGTAATGGGTAGACTAACTAACAATGCCCAAGAATATTTTTTCAAAGTAGGGAAAAGGAACAAAATAAGAATTTTAACGAGAATAACGAAAGAACTCGCTAGTGCCTGAACGGTCGAACTCATAATTAGCAAAGAAATAGCATAACGGGAAGAAGAAGGTAAGAAATATGAATGAAAGCGGGTACGTAAGAACGAGGAAATTTGAAGAGCAAATCGTATGGTTGCAGGGTATAATAATCTAGAGATAACTAGAAGAGAAGCGGGGTGAAGGAGAACGATGAATAAGGTGAGCTGGAGTTAAGGAAAACCAAATATACACCGAAAATAATAATGCAGTACAAGTTAATAACATAATGAAGGGATACACGCTCAATTAACAGCGGTTAGTAGAACGGAAATTAAACTGAAAGTGCTTTCGGCCAAAAAGCAAGGAACCGAATTGAAGGTTAACAGAAGCATAACCCTTACTCCAAACCTGAGGCCCTAGCTAACCGTTAACAATGCTTAACCAGGAAACCAACACTAATCCTATCCCTAAACAAAAAAGTTAACCTAAACGCAATAGCGAACCAAATCCTGAACCTAAAACTAAATTTAATCGCAGAGGAAACCGTAGCACAACGGTAAAACCATATATAAACCCTATAACTAACATTAAACTAAAAAGCAAGCCAAAAACTAATCCTAACCATAACCTCAATCGAAAGGTTACACGAAACCAAGAACACAAGTAAAACGAAACCATAAACACAAACCGAAAAAGGAAATCCTAACCATTATCTTACACTAAACCCTAACCCCATTTTAAACCGCAACCTTAACAGTAAACATAATTACATCTGTAATACTAACCCAAACCCTAACTGTAAACATAACCCTAACCTTTACCATAATGCCAGCCACAGCCGTTACCGTAACCTTAACCCTAACCGTAAACTAAACCCTAACAACTAACCAAAATTAATTCCTAACCCTAGCCTTAACCCTAACAGCAACCTAAACGCCTACGGTAAACCTAAACCCAACCCATAAACAGAAAACAAAGCCTAACCTGTACCCCAACCTTATCCTTAATACTAACGCCAACCCCAAACTTAATCTTAACCCTAAACTCCAGTGTAACAGTAAGCTTAACCCCAGCAGACACTTAACCCTGACCTTAATGATAATCGCAAACTACACCATAATGTTAAACCGAACCGTAACCCTTAACTAAAATCAAAACTAACACGAAACTAAAACCCAACCCTAACCGTCTATGTAAACCTAACACTAACGCTAACCCAAACATTAACATCAAACCTACAACTAACCGCAAACTCAACCCTAACGCACACCCTTAACCTAACCCCAACCTCAAACCCTAACCGTAACCCTTAACTCAAATCTAAAGTAACACGAAACTAAAACCCAACCCTTATCGTCAACGTAAACCAAACACCAACGCTAACTCAAACCTTAACATCAAACTTAAAACTAACCACAAACCCAACTCTAACGCAAACCCTTAACATAACCCTAAACCTTAACCGTAACCCTAAACTTAATCCTAAAACGATTGCTAAACCTACCGTTAACCTAAACTTAACCCAAATTCAAACCCTAACCCAAAAAGATAACACTGATCCTAACGCAAACCCGAACCTTAACCCTAAACTAAAACATAAGCCCTCACATTAACCTTTAACCAAACCCTAACCACAAACCTAACCTTTACCACAGTGCTCACGCGAAAATTAACCCTAACCCTAGCCTTAACCGTAGAGCTAACCCTAACCCCAACACCTAACTTTAACACCAACTCTAACCTTAACACAAACCCTTACCTAAACCGTAAACTTAACGACAACCCTAACCGTAACCGTAAGCTGAAACCTTAGCGCAGCTCTAACCACAACCATGAACGCTAACCTAAACACTAACCCGATATTCGCAATGAACAAAAGGGCTTATCTGGAAAACACAGTCAATTATAACAGTATTTGTAAATTTAGTCCTAGAAACAACCGTAATTTCAAGAAATAATGAAACCAACGCAAACCTGTAAAACAAAACTAACGCAAATCCTAACCTTGCCAATAAATCCTGACGCCATCCCAACGCCAACCCATCCGCAGAATATGGAGAAATGGCTTATCAGGCAGACCGCACGCCACAACGGGAATAAAAACAACAGCTGCACAAACCCTACCCGCAGTCGAGGCCCTTGTTCCAAACCCCAACATTCTCACAAGCACTTGAACCGAACCGAATGCGGCCGAACGCTTGACTGCACAGTACAGAGCGCAGTAGCACACCTGTTCCAAAACCCGACACCCCTACCGAAACATTGGCCTAGCCAAGCCCGGCCAAATGCATCGTTGCGCAGCACAGCAGGCGGCCTACTGCAAAGGGAACCCAACCGAGCAAACCGTACGCTACAGTAGGGATGCTAAGGGGGCCATGATGGGTCTAACACCTCGCAGCTGCATCATGCAGTAAAATAAATACATTTTTGAGACGTTTGGCGGTATATGTGCTGTCGTTATGGTGAATCGCGCAACAATTACATCCAGATTTGCTTGAACACCTCAGGTACAACACGGCAGATGAGAGAATATGTCTGTGGAAGTCATAACGCAACTTTATTGGCGATAAATGTGTTATCGGTCGACATTCGCCCCTCATACTAGCGTCAACTCGTCTACAAAGTGAGTGGTGCTGTTGTATCCATCCTAAAACAGGCCAAACACCCTGCTATCATAGCACGCTAAAAGGTGTGGATTCGAAAGATATAATGTAGTTTAAAAACTGATTCGCGAGGCTGAAAGATCGATAAGGGCTCTTGCTTAATGCAGTCTTATGGAGACTCGTACCTATTTGAGGCCTGACTCGATGAATTTCTGATTGCGCGGGCTTAAAAACTGAGTACATGCGAGGGACGCGTAGAGGTTTTCTTTCAGGCCACTCATTACGCACGCCTACGTTTAAACTAAGAAGAGATGGGGGCACTGTCAACCGAGCTCTATCAAAATTATTTTCTAGCTTCTTGATTAAAAAAAAGGGATGGAAAGATTCGTGGGTTTTCTATAACATCGAAACATCGTCTATTTTTTAGGTGAATTTGTTAAAACCGCAAAAGACTACTTTGACATAAGTTGAATTGATTGTAATAAATGCCAAGAACTCTGTCTACTACCAAGGATGTAGGCTTTAAAAAGTGATGAAATCTGGACAAGTGTGGTCAGACTTCAACCCTGGCAACAAAGGCCTAGGGCATTACCTGAATACATGTGGTCGCTGCATCGGCAACGTAGTCGGAGGAGGGTTGCAGAGCGTTCAGGATTTTTATGGGAAACTGACGACCCTCCATGTAGATCACCCGAGTATTTTTAGGTCCAAGAAATTGAACGAAGGCATTTGGATCGATTGTGGCGGAGAGGATGATAATCTGGGAAAAAAATAGTGGTAGGGCATCAGGGCGTGTGGGTGTCCATCTCGAGACATGAGAAAATGGAAACATAAAACGTGTTGTATATGATGCTACAACCAATAGGTGGATTGGAGTTCTGCGCTACAACTGGTGTAGTTCTCAGCATATATCAAGATTTAATCAGCCTAGGCTTGTATCGCGGTTCATTTAGCCTATGTGGTAAGATCAGACGAGCTGTAGAAGTCTGTCAGTAACCTGTGATGAACCTCCGCATTCGATAATTGACCGGCCCGGACAGTGGACTAGTGCCCCGGAGAGGGAAGTGAGTGATCTCGACTCAGGTGAATCCATCCCACGTCATTTAGCGCACTTTCAAACTATCATGGTTTGCCAAAAGCCATGGCGTAGAAGACTGATAACTGACGGGATTACACTGCCGTCCTCTCAAGATGGAGTCAGGCTGCAGTGGCTCCTTCTTAAGATGACCCTATGGCATTCCCACTCAGTTGGGATCCAAGTCCCCTAGTTTATGTGAAGCCCCAGTCCTTTGTGCGCGGACTACGTGTGTGGCAGGCAAAGACGGGCTCTTTGACCTTGTCAGCCACTGCACCCGAACCCGTCTCCGGACCACTTGACTGTCCTGACAACGGGCAGGATTGGGAGAGGGGGAGAGCGCGGTTGACGCAGCACAAGTCTCCTTTCACTCTAATCTAATTGACGCGTAAGGCACTGTCTCTGCGTCCGCCATGCTTTCGAGCACAGGGTAGATGTTGTCACTTACGACGGTCATATGACAGTTCTAATTAAGCAATCGTCCCGACGTAAGTGGACTAACGGATCTTTAAGTTCTACTCTCCGCAGGCAAAATGCAGCGAGGTACAAGCAAGAGCGTCAGAAAACGTGGAGAAACAAAAACTATGACTACATTGTAAGATGGAAGATTATGGTGTAAATCACAGGGCAGAACTGGTCATGGTTGGATAATCGTCTGAGTATGTGACTTCGGTAGGCGACATGCTCGATGGCAAATGATGCACAGACTTAGTCTACTCTAGAAGGTTCTGATCATCCATCCACACATGTAAGTGCCGTTTTGGACATGGACACTCTCAACCATGAAAGACACCATACTGACAACACAGGTACTAGGTAAAAACCTAGACAAGTGTTTCACCAAAGTGCTGCCGCTGCATGACAAGGCCGCTAGGGATTCAGTTCGACGGGTCCCCCCAGCATTCCCTGTGTGCTTTCTGGTAGATACTCCAGTTTTAAAATCACTGTTTTTCATTTCCTTAGAAAGTAATCGCTAATGTGGAGTAAATCACTTTATCTGAAGCTTTATAGGTGTTGCATTCGAGTTGCCCTGTCTTTTTTTCCAATATAATTGGCCTTGACAGCTTCAACAGAACAAGAAATAGGGTAATTATCATACAAGTTGCGTCCCAAAGCTTGGTTATCTCATTATAGCTGTTTTTGATCTACTAGGTACCGTAACGAGAAGGTGCACAGTCAGTCTCTCTTCTCTGGCGCTGTATCAATCTGAGCACTAGACAAATCCCTAAGCGAGACGCAAAAAGTGCAGAGGGAGAAACTTTAGGTTCAGTGTAAAATTCGAAGTTAAGACATTCGAAAATAGAACGCAAAACTGGGTTATTCCCCATGCAACGTCCACGGGACCTTACGTCAATCACCTATAGCTAGCGAAGTTCAGGAAGTCACTTTCAAATCGGCATTTGACGTTCGGCAGGTACAGTTAAACTGTGAGAAAAAAGCTAAAATCCAAAACTAACCATAGTGGCAGGTGAGCTACTCTTCACAATATCTACGTTTCTAAGGAACAATCAGTCGCAGAGTATAGCACTGTGGCCAGAATTCCACAAATATTTGAAACAACGATGGAGAAACTGAAAGCCTGACGGGGATCAAATGGGCATCTGAATATCGGTTTGGGTAGGAAAACGCCAAAAACAGCCAGTCTTCTAGAAACTGATTTCTACTTTGGTCAAGGCAGGACTTTAAGCTGTACAGGCTGGCATCTTAATCACTACTGGATACTCCAGAGACCTCGACGTTTTGAAACGCAACATTCTCCCCGTAGGTGACTGGTCCTCCCGAATGGTGGACCCCAAATGTCGGGCTTCTTGAGGAGACGAAAAAGCACGAATTTTAACGGTATGCATATGCACAAATAGCAAATCAGTCTCAGAACCGCAATCAGGGCAAGGAGCCACTGATGCAGGCATGAAGTTCTCGAACATCTGTAGCAGCTGAAAATGAGTAGATGTACAAGTTTTAGCATCTGAAGCCGAGTTCATGCGGGGATATTAGGAACTCGGGAGCAAAAATACTGGTGAAAGTTGAAGACCCATAATCACAAGGTGACAGATGACAACACGCTGCCATGGAGACGTTGAGCAAACTTCCCCAATGGCCGGATGAGTGTAAAAGAAGATAGGCTTCATTAATGACGATCCCCCAACAGATACCGTATCGAAACTGACACTGATTAGTATATAGTTGTAAAGTTCTCACAGTTCCATCACATGCTTGGCCCAGTTAACAAACGTGTGCGTGGTGAATTCTGATTCTTAGAAGATGCTGATAACTTGGAAAGGCCCGACTGATATTGCTTAACAGCATGCTGCCCAGAACTCACCATTGGGCAATTATCGGCAAGAGGGAACCAAGTCTAACCCGCCTTGTAACTGCTGATAGTTTGACCATTCCAAATAACGACACCGACCGCGTGCCTCAAGGAGTGGTCACAGCACTGGTGACTTGCGCAGTAACTACCGCACTCTTCGCTTACACACCTTGCTTTGATGGCAAGACAATTTTAAGAAGACCGGAGGTGGACGCGGGCGCAGTCACTGACAAAAGTAAACAGCTTTTCTACTCTTGTACCAGATTATTGCAAGGGCAAATAGACTCTCACATAGGTAAGAATTCACAAAGATTACGGTGAGGAGTTAGTGCAGCCTGAATCAGTCCTCCAGTCACTCCGCTCTACTCCTGATGAGAACGGAATTATCCCGTGAAGTATCCGGCTTCCAAACCAAAACGTAGTGCGTCATGAGAGATTCCAACGCGAAAGATATATTACAACGGGACACGCGCTGATCTGTCGTGAGGATGAATTCCTCGGTCTTTGGTTGCCACTGTTACAACCTAACAGTCAGACTAGAGACCAACAACATGTGGGACTCATCGACTTGTCTATCCCATGAGGAACTTGCGACCTCAATATGGGGGAGAGTAGATAGATCAGCGGTGTAACAGGATAAAGGAGCAAAAAAGACAAAGGAAACTTGGATAATAATTTCTGGCTTGTTGACCAACGTCAGTCAGCCATACTCAATCCACGTATGAATAACCTGGAGTGGAACTTGGGCTTTTTGATCGCTACCATTGAACCATCAGTAATGGGCTAGAAGAAAGTGGGGGCTACGCGCACTTACACCGCTTCATTGTCTCCAACAACCCGGGCCGCCCGCATGACTTCCAATCCAACCATCCATCCGCTATCAGTTTTAAGCCCGAAAATAGCAACAGAGGTTTGAGGTGGCAGATTTAAGAACACATAAAATAATTGTCTACTTAAAACTACGTAGTATATGTTTTTGAAAATTTCATTAGCCTGAAACAATTTATGGATAAATGCACAAGGATCGACTCGGTAAAACACTTAAACAATATAAGATAGCACGGTTGGTACAGAAGTCCAGCTATGAGGAATTCCGAGTTTTTAGAAACATGACCAGAAGAAGAACCATAATGATGTGCAGTAGCCTCATTATAATTTAAAAGTCAGACGGGATGTCACGATTAATCAAGGCCGTCTTGTGAGGTAGATTACATAATAACAACGGAAATAAAACAGCGCGTGATTACACTCACCTTGAGAGGTTTTAGGAAGGAGGAACGTGTGCCAGACTTATCGTTAAACGACGCTCTGCGGTTACGACTGGCATTGAGAACGACCCCAAGGAGGACTTCAGTGTTAAGACTGCGTTCATGAGCCTCGTCAACAATGATAACGGAATAGCGTTTGAGGAGGGGATCCAGGATTGCCTCACGCAGTAGCATGCCATCAGTCATGTAGCGCAGAACGGTTCGTTGAGGGTCGCTGCAGTCCTCAAAACGGACGCAATAGCCCACCGGCCCAAGACCAACTGGGCCACGCCCCAATTCCTCGGCGACACGCTGGGCAACAGTAATAGCGGCTATTCGTCGTGGCTGAAATAAATAGGTTACCATCGAAGACAAGCATAAATAATTAATATGAGTGAAAAGTATACCACGTCAGGGTTCAGTAAATAGGTGTCGGACACAAGTTAAGTTGCATTATAGGTAGAATTAATATAATCAGCCTCCAGTCCTGCTTTAACTTATTGAGAGAAATAGAAGTTCCATACCATGGGCTGAGTTTAATCAAAGCATGTAGGGCCACGACATTTAGCTAGGCCGATTTTGTCACTGGACTAAGGTCAGATGATCAGTCGTCAAGAGCCCTAAGAAGGGTCAGAGACGACTCAGAGTTCTAATAAGCAAGAACAGTGGGGGTGATGAGAGGCTGCTGGGGAAGAGAAAAAGAGAAGAGTTATAGTAGTATGAGAAGATTCACTACCCAAAAACTATGGGGGTTGTGATTATCGCATCTGTTTGTCTAAACTCGCTAAATCTACTTGATAGCCTGAAAACCACATCATGATCTCAGGTGTGAGTGCGAGAGACCAATTTTAGGGAGATAACGAGGCCAGTTTACAACCCGCTAGGCTATGAGCATTAATATTTGCGGTTAATTGTTCACCAGGCCGACGGTGGAGAATGAAAATGGATCCTGTAGAATGATGGAGTCTAAAAGAGTTGAAGTTAAATTAGTATGAGATTAACCGGTGGTGAACGACTGTCTACACAACTCGGTCAAGGCTGAGAGCAAAAGAGTAGGGTTCAATCCGCCATTTTCCCGAAACATGTATCGCTTTAGGAGATATAAGGAGCAAATGAACTCGAAGATAATCGAAATGTCGGAAACAAAAGAGAATATGTAGACCGCAGGCCGGCACGGAGTCAGTTTTGTTAGTTTTGCTTGAATACGTGGTCCAGCCAGCCCAATCCCGACGACCCCATCTGCTTAATGCCTTACTCTTACACTGAGCGTGAACATCTCAGGGCTTTTTGAGCAAACCAACGCGTAATACAGGTTGAGAACTTAACTGGCGATAATTTTGGAGAGCAAATCATACGAACAAAGGATAAACAGAACAGACCGGCAAGGAGTTACTCTCAGTGGCCCACCTCCCAGAAGTAGAAAACAGTAGCACTCTGGCTGGTGGCATGGAAAACTAGTTTGGACAAGGGGTGAAAAGGCCGCGTTTGCGAAAGCAAAAAAAGGGTAAAATAAGAAAAATACTGATGCAACATTTATTAACATGGCCAACCTGAGAGATGGCGATTGCACCTGATGAAGTAAATCCTCCCTCTAGAAGAAACTGGGGTAATTGGGTGGACTTCCCCGTGCCGGTGGAACTAATGATCACACAGTTATCACAGCCCTTGACTGCATCAACAAGCTGCTTGCGGTATGGCCAGATAGGCAAATTCTTTCGATCCTGCTGCAAAGTTGTCGCCTTCTCTTGGGCATGTTTTAGATCAAACGAGTCATTCATCCTGAGGAGTGGATTGCCACCTAAGACAAACGACCAGTTTGAGAATAACGAGAATTTCGGAGATAAGGTGTGTTTTGAATTCTAGTAATAATGGGTCGCAAGTTTTTGGCGTTTTATCTGCTACGGCTTGGTATTTGGTTGCAATATCGCTTGTCTACTGTGGCACTTACCAGAATCAAATACCAAAGTAGCAGGCGCAGATCAGTGAGCTTGTGTCGATATTAATTGCTGATCGAAGGCTGCTATTACGTTTTCGGCGATAAACCGTCGGTCAGCAGTTTTATCGGTCGTGTCAGCTGGTAACAGACGTCATCAACCATGCGGTAACAGAATTTACGTATATCTAATAATTTTAGGCAAACTTAGACGTTCCTGTCTGTTTTCACCATCTGGTCTACGGATATAGTGTAGAAACCATTCTAATTCCCACGGTTACATAGGAAGCGCCGAAAAAAAAGATTCAGAACTTGAAGACGATCAATACAGTCAAAATGCCACTGTCTACTTAGGGTTATGCCTTAGGTGGGCGACATGTGCAAACGATAATGAAACTCGTTCTGGTAAATGATATATTTTACCTTTCAACTTGAACGATATCTAAACTGGTTGGGAGCACAAAATGGGGGCCTTGGAAGCCCTGCGAGGGCAATTGGCAGATAAAAGGAAGTGCACGATGCCCAAATGTGGCCTTTTGGTTTATAATAGCGATATTGGTTTACGCTTTTGCGCTTACCTAAAATGTACCACAATGAAAAAATGAACGTATCAGCGACCCAAAAAGGCAGTACCAATCTCACAAATGAGAAGTCATGCTAGATCAACTTTCTAAATAATAAGTCGATTTTCGCAAGCTCTAATGAAAATGACAATTTGTGAGGCCTGTCTGTTTGGTTAATCGGCATTGCTAATCTACAATGCGCGAACATAGAGGTGCATATAACAAGTTAATAAGACGCGGTATCTTTATAAATTCCCACATAACAAACGAGTCTCGAAATTTTGATCTATTAATTAATATAAGGACTGGGATGTGAAATGTGCAAACATTAATGAGGATGACAATTTCTTGTAGTGACGACTATAAACTGAGAAGCAAGTGTCTTGGGTGCGTCTGCGCTTCCAGTTTTGAGAGCATAAGTCGCACGTCGGGTGCTGGCTTAAACCATATTCATGGGTTCGCGTTCAATAATTAATCAGAACTTTTAAAAAATGGCTTAAAGAAAGCATACTAATAGGATAATTTGGTTCACATAAACCAAGTCCGCAGGCAACGCCAATTATTAATTAGTAATTGTTAAAACCAAATGATACAACGTGCCTGATTAGGTTACAAATAATACTCAATACTATGTTTTCAATAGGATAATGTAAATTTTTTCTGAAGTAACAAAATAATCTGGAAAGACCGTAAATCAATCAATCCACATTCACGATGTAGTGTAAAGGAGTTAAACGGCGCCGACTACAAATAACACCACAGTAGAATAGATGGTCATAAAGTGCTCAATTTACCTACAGCCACGGCGTATTCAGATGCTCTGCTCTTCCTCATCAAAAGGTGGCTCCTCTGTATACACGGATATAAAAGAAATTGGATAAGAGGCTGGTCTTTATCCGAGTTATCGGTTAACCTGTTTCACTGATAGTCTTTTTAGACAAGTAATGGAGTCCCGATTTCGTTTTGACTTATTTACGTTAGCAAAAAACCTTTTCGAATTTCTTGGTATGTCTTTGACTATTTCTGACTAAATTATCATGGAAGAATAACGAGTAGCCTCGGACCGATCTACCAGAGTGAGAGCGCTAATTTGTGGGAGCTTTTGGCTAGACCTAACGCGAAACAGGAAGCAGAGACCGGCTTCGAGTCTTCTTACCCAGAAAAATTTAATGTTTGCTAACTGGCATCTATCCGTATAAGAGATACTGGATCCAGGAAGAGAAAATATTCTTCGAGTAAAAACCCTATGAGCTTTTTCATTCTAACTGTGGTCAGAGGCATTCATCAGCCCAAAGAGGGAACAGCAGTATTCTAGGATAGGAGGAAAAAACATGCGGTACATGTTTAACTTTATTTCCGGAAGGAAGAAATTATGTGATGTAAAAACACATATCTGTGCAGCCTTTGCAGAAATTTGATCTGCATGAGGCGATAATGCTAGCTTGCTCGTGTAACTTAGACCTAAGTCTTTTAATGGTTGATCGTTCTAAAAGTGTACTATTTTGAAATACGAGGAGTCCAGGAATATTAGCAGGGCCAAAACACATAAAACTACTCTTGGGTGAAGAAAACTCCATCTGCCAAGTACAGCTCCAAGGTGAGAGCATAAGTAGATCAGTTATGATTTTATCAACGCAACTATTGTCATTGTCTTTCGAAAATGAATAAATGGACTTGAGATCGTCAGCGCAAACGAAATTTTATGAATTTGTGAGTAAAGTTGAAATTTCGTTTATGTAAGATTGAAGAGAAGGGTACCTAGAACCGTGCCTTGAAAAAGGCCACTCGTGATCTGCTGAGGCGTCGAATAGCTTTAACCTTCTAATATCTTTTTTCTGCGGTTAGACAAGTAGGAACCAATGAAGTCCAGGAGAGGAGACCGGATGCCGAGGGCTTCCATTTTCACCAGAAGATGTATGTACAGTACATTTGCAATGGTTTTTATCAGTGCAAACTAGATCAAAACCACTGACTGTTGCTTATTACGAAGGGAAGTGGCAGAGTTTTAGAAAAGTAAGTGACACTCGCATGATCTTCGTAGTAGAAAACAATATTGCTGAGTCACTCAAAAGCTTTTTGTCTAGGCAAAAGTTGAGAATTTGATAAAAATTATTTTTTAATCAGTTTTGGCTAGAGCCGGGGTGTTTTTGAATGCCTCGATAATTATTTACGCCCAAACGAGATCGGACTCGAAGCCAGGAAGAATAATAGATGTCTTCCATGGGTCAGGAAGGAATCCAAATAAATGATTAATTGAGAATATATAGCTAAGCAATCGGGGAAAGCTCGGCACATTCTTAATAACTGAGTTTGGAATACCTTCAATTTCCCGAAGAGTGCGAGTTTCAGACGCATTATTTGCTTACGAATTAGTTCTATGGAGAAATCAATGGTGCTGATAACATTGAATATGGATGCCAGAAACGTTGGAACCTGTTCAGATTCCATTTTTAGATGTTTGCCAAGAACGAACATAACAAGTCTGCCTCGTAAGTTTTCGAGAACGAAGTTCTTAGCTTTGTTAAGTAATGGAGGTATTTCATAAATTTTTTGAGAGGAGTATCAAAGGCGGAACAGTTGAGCAACAGATTTTGCAGAGTTTGGTTCGCTGAGTGCGCAAGATTCCCTCTGTCTGTCACGTGTAAGACGAATCTTAGAGGCTTATTAAAAAATCTCTGCCATCCTTAGGTGTACTGAACACTGAACTGAGCTGAACAGATAACGAACTAGTATATTGATCTTATAATTGCTTCCTCAATTTCTTTAGTCTTGGCAAAAGAAAGTGACGGACGGTGGATTCCGAAGTGTAGGGCTTGACAATTTCTGTTTGATCGAATTCCAGGATGTTATTTGAAACGACTGACATGAATTCAGAAAGAAATGCTGTGTCGTTCATGGAGGAGAGATGCTGCCAGTCCAATGAGATAAAAAGTTATTAATTAAGCTCATATCTGTGAAATCAAAAGAATGATAGGTATGAATGGCGCTAGCCTGTTTTGAGGAGACAATCGGTAAGCAAGAGTGAATTAATATATGGTCACGTTGGAGAAGGTTTTGCTTAAAATCAACGAAGAGGGGAGCAATTTCGTTTGTGTAAAACTATTTTACAAAGTGAATAGAACCTGCACCCCTCCTCTGTCAAGACGTGGTGTCCGTGGCAAACGCCATCAACCGTACATGGATAAGTCGTTAGGGCATACCCCTATCGTTCCATTCAGACTGGGGCAGAAATTTCGAGTCTCAACTGATGCGGGTGGTCTGTGAGTTGTTGCACATACGGGAAACGCAAACAACTCCCTATCACCCTGAATACAACGGCCTTGTAGAACGAACCAACAGCACGATCCTCAACCTCCTATTCATGTTTACTAAGGATGGCCACGAGCACGACAAGAATGCCGACCTACCGGATTGCCTCCTGGCTTACCGCGGAGCGATCCACAACTCTACCGGGTTCACACCTCATTACTTATGGACAGGCCACGAACTTCGCCTTCCAATCAACATCCGCTACAATTTAACGTCCCCAGACACAAACACGCCCCAAACTTTCACCACAAATCTCAACGAAGTGCTACGGTCCGCACACAATGCCGCAAGCATAAGCCTGGGAACTGCCTCTTACCACCAAAAACAGCAGTTCAACTGACACATCTCTGACATTGCGTTTAAAATCAGCGACCTAGTAATGCATCATAACCCCATACAAGCCCGTGGTGCTTCTGCAAAAGTACCCCACCCTTGGAGAGGACCATTTGCGGTTATCGATAATCTAGCCCCAAAAACCCTTCGCCTATGAGACGCCACCCTCACTTAATTACTCTCTTTCACGGCACAGTTCTCCAAGCTGAAGTCTTACCACAGCTTCCACCCCATTTGCACTTCCGATTCTCTGCCCATTCTTCCAACAGATCATGTTTCCGCAGTGTCCATAGAAATAACTGTACTCTCCAATTTTGACCCCGCCAGCACTGAGGAGGGGGACTATATAACGGACCAAAAACCCAAACTATCTATTTTTTAACAGATGCTTTCCCCACTTTTGTAAAAGAGTCGTACGATTGGCGGGCGTTTCGAGGCCTGAACCGTTATCGCGAATACGATATGTTCCCTTTCATTCGCTTTTTCATCGTAGCGTTTTAATCAAAATTTACTCCGAATATCTAGATTCTCATAAAAGATATTTTTTCTTACTATTTCTACATAAAAATTATTGTATCGGTATTCCCTATATTTCACATATATTGCACCTCTCATATTAAACTACTTAGAATAAATATCGGCTATTATATTGATACTCTCACTTATCTCCTATTCTTTTAATGCCACATCAGAATAATGAATCCTTTAGAATCCGGAATATCAAGATGCATTCACGTAGAGAAGAAACCTGATTTGTATCTACGACCCCATAGATCAGCTGCATTACTATCCCCGAATCGGCCGGACGCTACACGGCTGTTACAGCGAATTGAACAACAGCGTAAGTCAGCATGAAGTGCAGTGAGCGTGGAGCCAGGCCCAAGTTAACCAAGAGCATGAGACCGAGTTTTTCAGGCACGAAGGCGCGAGGTTTGGAAGTCGAAGAAATGATGTAACAGCGGTGTTGGCACTGATTTCTGAGGAAAACCAACAAAGTTCTTTAGATTAGAATAACGAAGAGAAGGACAAATGCGGAAGCTCCCAATACTTCTTTATATGATGGTGTCAGTCAAGTTTAAGTAAACAAAAAGACCTTTGAATAAACACTGTATCATCCCTTATCCCTTCTCTCATGTCTTTATAAAATATATAGAGGACATTTACTATTTGAGTTAGTAACTGGCAGGTTAATTAGCAGGGAAGCGATCAGAATTATATTTGTTGCTTCTGCTGCAATTTGGTTGTAAAGTTTGAGCATACAACTAGTGCTGATTTTAACTCAAATCTTACTAGAATCAGCCTTCAATAGTGCAAACCAGACAAATTTTCCATTAAAGGAACTTTCCTGATGCCTTTAACTAAAAAACATTTTCGAAATAATCAGTTTATTTGCGCTTTTGATTTATTGGCGTTTTCATCAATATAAATAAATAAGTCACTTTATTGAGGGAAGTAGGCTTTCGCCCTTGAGCTCCCTATTCACATGCAAAAATGTCAATAGTACAAACGTTTACAGTGATATATCTGACAAATGAAAATGTAGGGTCATTGATATGTGTGGGCCAGGCGCAACCTGCCACTGTTTACACAATATTCATTATATTGAA
>WEDG01004646.1:0-33271 GCA_017591395.1 Schistocephalus solidus
AGGATTTGACGGCGACCAAGCAGAGCCAAATCAATAAACCTATTTATTTATTTATTTATTTATCTTCTCCTCCCCCATCTGAGCCCGCTCTCACGCACAGGCAAGAAGACCGGAAATGGAAAAGGGTGCAGATGGCTGGTGCGGCCGGAGCCGTTCCTCGGCGTACCACCACACCTGGATCGGTTTCCACGGAGTGAGAGTGCCATTCGGCTAGATTAAGAAGGAGCCATTGCAGCCTGACTCTCATTCCGCCAGTTAACCACTTCACACAAAACACACATTGGGCTGACCACGTGGTCCGAGTTATCCCATCAGTTTACAACCTTCCAAGCCATGGCTTTTAGTGCACCGGGATATTTTCAAGCGTGTCAGATTGTTTATAGTGAGGAAAATGCGCTGAGCTGTCAACCTCACTCTCCCACCCAACCCCAAGATCAGACGACTGTCCGAGCCGGTCAGTTGCCTGATGTGGGAGTGGGCGCATTGGCTGACGGATCGGCGTACCAATCTTCGCGCGCCACAGCATGACCTGGCCCCCATAACGCAAACACCAGGATTTACTTACTCAGGGGATATGGAGGAGCCATCGCCGTCTGACTCCCAGTCCACCGGTCAGCCACTCAACGCACACAGCAAGCGTCAGATTGGCAGCCTTCCCAGCCACGGTTTCTAGGAAACCGTGATATACTCAGGTACATGGTGATTGTTAGGGTGTTGTTGAGGTATTGGTGTAGATAGTGTGTGCTGATGTAGGTTAGCCTCTGGTGGTTTACCACAGGTTTTTGTGAATGTGCATGTGTCCGAATAGTCCCATGCGGTGTGTGAATGTACAAGAGCAGTGAGGGCAGTAGAGGCGGCCACATCGACTGTATGTCGAAACCCCAGTCGCTGGTTTACCAGCCTCCGTGCGATGGATTCGCAGGAGACCGATCAAGCCGATGCGTGAGTTGAATTTGCGGGCACAGAGTGGGCAGTAAAATCGGAAGAGGCTGAATGGGTGTCATTCATGGTAGTGGGGTGGCGGTTAGAATGAGCTGGAAATGAAGGGTTTGTATGGGGTATCGGTGTTGTCGGCATTGCGTTGAATTCCGCGGTCATGGATGCGCATGTGAACGAAAAGGCCCATGCGATGAGTAAATGCACAAGGACAGTGATGGCAATGGAGGCGGCGATCTCTGCTGTAAGTTGGAGCTTCAGGCACTGGTTCACCGGTCTCTGTACGATGGATTCCCAAGTGACCGACGAGGCCGATGCGTGAGGTGAATGTGCGGAAGCAATTAGGACAGTTTCGGAGGGAGTCCCCATCGCTGATGGTGGTAGTGGTGGTGGCGGTTGTGGTGGGGGTAAAACGTGCTGAGCATTGTGATGTGGTCTCGATGATAAAAATAAATAAATAGGTTTATTGATTTGGCACTGCTTGGGCGCCGTCAAATCTTTAGAACACAGGAAAAAACCTAAAACAAACTCCTCTTTTCATTTAACACTTAAGCTTTGGTTTGTTTGTTTGCTTAAATAGAAGTGTTCGAAATGACGAGTTTGTTTTAAGTAAAAAACCTGTTTTTTAAGGTTTAGAAATAGCAAACATGAAGTAAAAACAGCTATACATAATGAAGATGAATGTATCAGGGAAATAATGTTTAGAGTCAAGACTAGTCTGTTATTGACGTTCGAGGGTATTCATTTGACAGAGGTAGAAACGTCTGCTGTCGATTCGAAGGGATAGGTACTTCCAATCAGATGCGAGCGCAGTCGATTCCGATGTGGGTTCTGCCGAATAATTAGACTTAGTTGACTGATTGCTAAAAAGGTGAAAATAGATTAGGAGCAAGAAGATTTCAACGGTAAGAAACTTTCAATGCAGTCATACAGTCTTCATATTTGTATTATATATCATAGTGTTGATTATGTTTGATCTAGCTGTATGAAACAGCTAGTACCATTCGTTTCATGAAGCTATATCAAAACCTAGACGTGCGGCTCATTGCGCATTCGAATAACATAGAGCATAAATGATGTTAAAAACGAAAAAAAACATACTTCTAACAGACAGAGATAAAAAATAATAAGTTTTGCAAGTTAGTTTTAAATCAAATTGTTTTACTTATCATACAATTATTCATAAAAAAATAAAGACGCTATCCAAAAAAACATTTTTAAAAATGTAAAGTTATCATAATTTTTTTAAAAATAGTTTTAACAATAGAAAAAAAGCTGCTTTTAGATAATGGATATATAAATCATTAAATTGAGAGCCCTTGTGCATAGCCAGAGGATAGGTATTTATGAGTCTTGTAGGTCACTAACCACCACTTATAGCTTGCCCATAACCAGAGGGTGTACCACATAACCAGATGATAAGATTCTTAATCTCTGTGTGCATTGCAGGTCGTCGTAGGTTGTTTATAAAAGGACATGAAATAACTAATCGGGGGAGATTCTGGCCTGAGTATCCGGTTCTAGTGAAATGGCTATCACCGCACGCAAAGTACGTTTGGATTTTCAGCTTGACTTCTAGGTGCAGATAAGGCAGCTCATCGGTAGAACTCAGGATTGAAGTAGCTATCGCCAACAGTAACTGCCGCGTCAGAGCCCTTTCGGTCCGAATTCTATGTTGAAGAACTGATTTGAAAAATGCCCTATCTTATTCAAAAATAGATGCGTGCTATTATTTAACATATATTGTTTGATTTTATTTTAAATTCTCGTATGGTTCGACTATTTCTAATAGAATTTGGCAGGGCATTCTATATTGTCACGTATCTTATGGAATAGAAGTTGGATCGTTGGGCCTTTTTGAATTTCGAAATTTTTATAATATTTATGAATTTCTATTGTCTCCGGGGCCGTTTTGATTTGTTAGTATATTCATTCTGAGAATATCTTGGTCGTGTGTGATTTTGAATAGAAAAGTGAGACCATTTTTGAGTCTTCTGATTCAGACGGGTTGAAGACCATATATATCGTATAGTTCCATATATGAGCCTTGAAAGTCATCATATTTGGATAAGGATCTGGTAAAGCATCTTTGAATGGCTTCTAGTTTTTTTCGTCCATCTGATGGCATAATGCCAAAGAAAATTGAGCAGTAATCCAAGAGAGGTAAAACGTACATTTTATATAGTCTTGTCTTTAGGGCAGGTGAGGAGAAATTTTTACAAATGAATCCTGTAGCGGCCGAGAATGTCAAAGATAGCACACACTGTGGAGTATATCAATAGGACAATCTGTAGCCATATAACGTCGGCAGAATCGTTACACACTTCATCATGCACACATGTATATATAGCAAGAGAGAAAAGGTTTATAACGTAAGGTATCCATGTTAACAGTAACAAATTGTAGATAGTAAAAGAGAAATATAAAGATACAAGCGAATACTGGGGACTTATACAATCGATCCGCTTGGAGTGGGAGGTGGTCAGGAATGATCAGTTAGATACCGGTGGGGAGTGCAGTGCTATTCACAAATGCGGGTGAGGGTCGTGGAGATGCTGACGGTCAGGGACTTTCGAGACGGTACGACGGCGGTAACGAGGGGAGATGTCAGCGGTAGGGAAAGAAGGAACACCGGCCATCTTCACGGACCATCGATCTCACCATTCTTATCCGGGACCCGCGCGAAAAGTGTTCCCAGTTCATTCAAACAATTCTGTCGGAACTGTGGTTCGTTACATGGCCTACTTCTGAAATGCAGCACCGTCCTTAGAGCTGTGCGGGTCGGTTTGGTAGGCGAATGTGTCTTCCATCCCACCGCTGCCACCAATGTAGCGGCCGAGAATGTCAAAGATAGCACACACTGTGGAGTATATCACTAGGACAATCTGTAGCCCTATAACGTCGGCAGAATCGTTACACACTTCATCATGCACATGTATGATAGCAGGAGAGATAAGTTTATGACGTAAGGTATCTATGTTAACAGTAACAAATTGTAGATAGTAAAAGGAAATATAAAGATACAAGCGAATACTGGGGACTTATACAATCGATCCGCTTGGAGTGGGAGGTGGTCGGAATGATCAGTTAGATACCGGTGGGGAGTGCAGTGCTAGTTCACAAATGCGGGTGAGGGTCGTGGAGATGCTGACGGTCAGGGGACTTTCGAGACGGTACGACGGCGGTAACGAGGGGAGATGTCAGCGGTAGGGAGAAGGAGACCGGCCATCTCACGGACCATCGATCTCACCATTCTTATCCGGGACCCGCGCGAAAAGTGTTCCCAGTTCATTCAAACAATTCTGTCGGAACTGTGGTTCGTTACAATCCGCATAGTCTCGTGGCTTTTGGGGATATTTGTTTAACGTGAGGGGATAAATCAAGAGTAATTTTATAGCTAAAACCTAAAGTCTTTTATTTGAGAGGAAGGTATGAGGTTAGCGTTTGTTAGATAGTTTAGCATTTGTTTGGAAATTATTTTTCTAGTATTTTTGCTTTACCGCTGTTAGGTGAACACCACGATAGCTTTTTGTATCAGATCGGTTCCCGTTTTTAAATATTGGTGTAATGCTTGAGTATTTCTAGATTTCTGGATACATACTATTCGATTGGAGTAAGGAGAATAGCCTAGAGAGCAGTATTGGAGCATATATCATATGCTTCAGTATGCAAGGTGGGATTTTATCCGTCCCATAAGAGGTGGAATTAGAAAGTTGTCTGATAGCTTTTTTGACGGTTTCTTCGCTAAAACAGATCTCATTGAAGGTAAATGTTGTCATTTCTGTTGGGTGAGGTATCGGCTCCTCCTCAACTGAATAGTTGGCTGAGAAGTACTTATTGAATAAATTTGCTATTTGGTTATCGTCCGTTATTACTTGTCCTGCGTCATCAATCATGAGTTGGGGACCTGGTTTTCGATTAGTGTTCATTTGCTTCCGAAAGATCTGGGCTGTTTTTTCGGAGGACTCTATTGCCCGGCGGTGGTGGGACTAATGGAATGGATGCTAGGGGTGAGGGTGGGAGAGTCTGAAGGAGGGTTGACAGAAGTTGACATAGAATTTTGAATTGATGCATTGCGTCCGAAGATGTCCGACTAGGCCGATTCGCGCGCGGAAGGTGCGGTGACAGCGCGGGCATGTGGGAAGGGCCTGGGCATTGGCGATGTTGGTCCGGTGCGCTGGTGACTTTCGTGCCGCTCTTTGGGTCTTGGCAGCGGCGATCCTGTTGGCTTCGTAGATTGCTGCCCCTGTCTTCACTGTTCTCCTCCAAGCCGATTGATTTCGGGCTAGGTCCTCCCAGGACTCTGGGTTGATCTGCAATTGCTTCAGGGAGGTCTTCAGAGTGTCTTTGTAGCGTCATACTTGACCCCATTGTCAACGAGAACCCATGGCGAGATCCCCATAGAAGAGTCGCTTGGGTAGCCTTTTGCCGTCCATCCACACAAGGTGACCGCTCCAGCGCAGTTGCAGTTGTTTTAACTGAGCGTAAATGCTGAGAATGCCCGTTCGTTCTAGCACTTACGTGTCCGGTATCCCGTCTTGCCAACTCAGCTTTAGTATTCTGCGGAGACAGCTGAGGTGGAAGTGGTTGAGTTTCCTCGCCTGATTTTGGTAGATCGTCCATGTCTCCGCTCAATACAGCAGCGTCGGCAATATGACAGCTTTACACATCTTAAGTTTGGTGCTGAGGTGGAGACCATGTCGATTCCAGACCACATTTTGCATGCGTCCAAAGACTTGGCTGGCTTTAGCGATCCGATGGGCAATCTCATCGTCGACTTTGGTGCTGCGTAAGAGATTGCTGCCTAGTTACGTGAAGGTATCTACAGATTTAAGTTGGGCGCCATTGACATTAATGTGAGCTGCGGTGTATAGAGTGTTGCGCGACGGTTGGCGCATCACAACCGTTTTCTCGGTTTTGATGCGAAGTCCGAAGTTGTCACAGGTGGCAGCGAAGAGCTCCATGCTCCTTTGCATTTATTCTTCTGTCGTTGTATTGAGTGTGCAGTGGTCAGCGAAGAGAAGTTCGTGGATGACGGCTGTGGAGATACGCGAGCGGAAGTGCATCCGTCGTTGGTTGGGGAGTCGGTCGTCCATCCGGTAGGCGATGCGGATCCCGGGGCGTTCGTCACGGTAGGCATCCATTAACATGGCAGAGAACATGAGTCTGAAGAGGGTAGGCGCAAGGACGCAGCCCTGCTTCACTCTGTTGGTCACTGCGAATGCTTCAGATACTGTCCCGTTGTCAGCAACGCACGCAATCATCCCGTCTTGAAGCTAACCTACCATATGCGTGAAACGTTTAGGACAGCCGAATTTCTGCATGATTTTCCACAGCCCGTCGTGATTCACCGTGTCAAAGGCTTTCGTCAGATCCACAAAGTTAGTGTAGAGGTGAGTCCACATCCCTTGAACTTCTCTTGCAGCTGGTGAGCAGCGAAGATCATGTCGATTGTTCCTCTGTGTCGTCGGAAGCCGCATTGACTTTCCGGGAGCAATCCTTGCTCCAGGTGAGCGTTCAAGCGGTTGAGGAGAATGCGGGCGAAGATCATTCCAGCGATGTTCAGTAGCGGAATTCCTCGGTGGTTGTCGCAGAGTTGGCGATTCCCTTTCATCTTGTATAGGTGGACAATGGTGGCGTCTTTGAAATCCTGAGGGACTTGTCCTTGCTGCCACATCTCCTGAAAGAGCTCTGTGAGTCGATTCATCAGCTGGGGTCAACCAAGCTTGTAAATCTCAGTAGGTATCGTGTCCGAGCCAGGTGCTTTCCCGCTGGAGAGTTGCTGACTGCTCTGATGGTTTCTTGGAGAGAGGGCGGGAGATCAAGGTTGGTGTTTATTTCCACTTCAGGCAGACGATCGATGGCGGCGTCGGAGATGGTGGAGGGCTGGTTGAGAACGCTTTGAAAGTGTTCTGCTCATCGCGTCAGGATTTGCCGTTTCTGAGTGAGCAGCGTCCTGCCATCGGCACTGAGAAGAGGGGCGGCGTCTTTGACGAGAGGTCCGTAGACAGCCTTGGTGGCGGCGAAGTTCTTCCATTCGTTTCGGTCCGCGATCCCTTGGATTTCTTCGGCTTTGCGCGTCATCCAGGCATCCTGAATGTCCCGCAGCCGTTGCTGTACATGGCGGCGACTTCGGTAGAAGGCTGTCTTGTTTGCAGCAGTAGGGTGATCGATGTCGGCTTTGTGTAAAAGGTTCTTTCTTGACGAGCAGAGCGTTGATAGCTGCGTCGTTGTCATCCAACCAGTCTTAGTGCTGACGACGTGCGCGGCCGAGGAAATCCAGGGCAGTGGATTGGATGGTGTCTCTCAGCTGACACCAGCGGTATTCCATGGAGATGTCCGCATCGGCGACTAGAAGGTTGGCTAGACGGTTGGCCAGTTCGTTGCTGAAATGTAGATGGTGAGCAGTCACATTCAACAAAACAGTATTCAACTTAACTTGTGGTGGCTTACTTTGGGGTTTCCTGCGGGGTTGCAGACGGAGCCTCATCTTGGAGATGATGAGGCGGTGATCCGTCCATCCATCGGCATCGGGGATCGCCTTTGTCACCTACACGTCCTGTTTATCTCGCCTACAGACGAGAACATAGTCCAAAAGTGGCCAGTGTCTCGATCGAGGATGTACCCAGGTCGCCTTTTGCCGCTTTGGGAGGCGGAAGAAGGTGTTGTTCAGAATAAGGTGGTGTTTAGCGCAGGTTCGTAGCAGTAGAAGACCGTTGTCATTGAAGCCGGTGAGACCATGGGGACCCAGCACTCCTCTCCACGAGGCACGGTCTGTGCCGACGTGGGCGTTAAAGTCACCAAGGACAATTAACTTATCCGCCTTCGGCACAGTCGCCAAGAGGGAGTGTAGATTGTCATAGAGTTTGTCCTTTGCCACATCAGAGCTCGTCATTGGGGAGCGTAGGCACCGATGATCGTGGCGAACTTGTCTCCCCAAAGAGGCAGGCGGAGGCTCATAAGACGATCATTGATACTCTGCGGTAGACAGGGCAGACTTCCCACGATGCCATTCCGAATGACAAAGGCGACACCAGCGTCACGTCGCTCTGCCTTTGGTCGGCCGCTCCAGAAGAAGGTGTAGCCGGAACTTACATCCTCCATCTGACCCTGTTCAGAGAATCGGATCTCACTGGGAGCAGCAATGTCAACCTTGTAGCGTGCCAGTTCCGGAGCCACTAGCGCCATCATCCGTTCCGGCCGGTTGCTTCTCCGATTGTCTAAAAGGGAACGAACATTCCAGGCTGCTAGTGTGAGCGGACTCACCCGAGCAGCCCAGAAGGTACCTCGAAGGGTACGGTTGGGGGGATTTGGAGAGGAGTTGTTGATATTGTTTAGAGTTTTTCGACCACATTTAATTGCAGTCTGCTAGCCACGGTCTGCTGCAGCTGTCGTGAGACCCAGAATTTGTTAAGGGCACCTTTTAAAGCCCCTCCCCTGCGAGGTGGTAATCAATGCTATCTCTAAATAGGACTGCTTAGTCACCCGGGTGGCTACCGAACTCCACTATGGGTCACTATTTGGGTTTGTGAGAGAACGACCGATTCGCTTGGGCTGCCTACGTGATTGCATGTCGCCCTCGCCGTAGGAATTTTCAACCGTGGGAAGGAGGGAAGGGTAAGGATAGAGCGAGAAGAGGAGGGGTAGAAGCAAGTGTAAGAAGTGGAGTAGAGAGAGGAGGGGAGAGGGGAGTGTGGTGGGAAAAGGAGAGAAGGAAGGGCAGGGAGGACGGGAGAGGGCAAGAACAGGGAGAAGTGAGCAGACGTACCGGGTGTGAAGACACACACAACACCGGAGACCCTCGCCTGGTTTAGCCCGCCGGTCGTGGCGGTTTGCCCGGGGTGTGGCCGCTGGGAAGAACCAGCTTCGAGGAGCCACAGGTGAGAGCTGGGTACCAGTTAGAGACGGCCACAGGAGCATTCAACACATATACGAGACAAATCGAGTGACAAAATGCTATCTGTGTAGTGCTTCCCCTCACTAATACCACCTACATGGTGATATATATTATTTGACAGAAATAAACTGACCTATACTAAACTATAATTTTCAAATTTACCCATTTCTCGCTCTTTTTGATTTTTTTAATCTTTTAAACAACTAAGTGCAGTTTCTTTGAACTTAACATCTATTGAACGCCATCGAGGTCTGAATTCACAAAGGAACGATCTGAATTGGAAATACTTTTATCCTCACGAATTTACGCAAAACATTTATGGAGCTAACCAGTCTCAGAAAACGAATAAATGTATCGGGAAAAGCAACAAAGCAGATTTGGCCAGGATGTAAGTACGAGTGGACCGAGCCTAAGCATATCGCAAGCAAAAACTGCGCTATCGAACGTTGCAACCGAAAAATGCCCTGTCAAGCGCAGAACTAGGTGGTAGCTCTGTTCTTACCAACCTCTCGAAAACAAACTATATAATAATAAAAATAATAAATTGTATATTTAAGGCCCAGAGAGCCCCATCATTACAAACTTAGTATCGTGGTATAATTAATGCGGCTCAGCATTGGTTTCTCGAAAAAAGATCTTGTGACACCTGCCAGCTCTCTTACTTTGATCATGTGCTACAATCTAGAGATAGTGGTTTTGCAATTTACACCGTTTATTTCGACTTAGCGAAGGCTTTTGATCGTGTTGACCACGATCTCCTCCTGCTAAAACTTACCTCCTTCGGCATAGGTAACAAGATTCTGAACTTAATATCCTCCTATTTGAATGATCGCGCACAACGGGTAAAAATTTCCGATGTTATCTCCAACCCCACGCACGTGAGGAGTGGCGTTATTCAGGGTAGTGTACTCGGCCCGCTTCTATTTTGCCTTTTTGTGAACGATGTTCCTGATTGTTTTCAGTATGGTAGGCCCTTTATGTACGCTGATGATTTAAAAGTTGCCTATCGTTATAAACCGGTCGATCGCCACATTGTGCTGAGCTCTTAAAAAAGGATCTTCAAGCCTTCGCTCAGTGGTGTCGCACATGGCGCCTTTTCGCTCTCTTGGCACAAATGCTCCGTTATGGTTAGTTGTGACAACCATCAGCCCTCATCTAAGCATAGACGGTCATGACTTAAATGTGCCCGGGTTTTATAACGGATCTGGGCATATCATATTCTAGTAGTCTTAATCTGTCAGAGCACTGCGCCCTGATTGTCTCTAAAGCACGCCAAACCACTGGGTTTATTCTCAGAAATTTTAAAACCCTCAATATTAGGACCAGCCTTTATAAAATGTATGTCAGACCTAGTCTGGAATACTGCTCGTTTCTATTTAGCCTTCTGCACGCGAGTGAACGGAGGAAGATAGAATCAGTCCAGCACTTCTTTACTAAAAAGAGTTATTACTTCAGAGCACAGAAACCTGTCCTACCAACAACGCTGTGAGCTTACAAGCCTCGACCCGTTGTGGCTTCGTAGATTACAGAAGGGACTATTTTACTGTTCAAGCTTTTTAAACGGTTTTACCTTTAACCCCTTACATCCCTGAGGCAGCTCGACCACTGTCGGCGCACCAATCATAGAGATGTATTCTTATTTCTTCCTTTGGCGCACCGTTAAATACCGTCAGTTTTTTTCGGTAAACGCTATAGCAATCTGGAATAAACTACCCAGAAGTATTAAAATTCAGCAAAACTATCCTTTGTTTACGAGAGCTGTCACTAGTTTTTCTACATTCAGGACACCTTCCGCGAATTTTGGGCGCTGATTCTCTGGAAGCTCTTTTCCGTTCTGATGGCGTCCACGGACTCTGAATCTATGCCGGACTTCATGCTGAAGGCAATATTGCTGGCTCTGCAGTCCGTAATCGGGTTATTCCTCAGTCTACAGCTAGCAGCCGCTCGCCGGCATACTTGCTGCTAGTACAGAAGACCAGATCCACAACACCGAAAGGAGAAGTACTACACTGTGCACCTGTGTCAACACTTCCCTGTCCTAAACTTTTAATCTGTTCAACAAGCTGCAGTTTTTTTCTCCTGAAAATACCTTTAAAGAACGATCAGGAGTTTTTTTCACTGTCAGCTGGACCCCCTACTGTATATATCCCTTTTGACCTTGCCTGTAAACTGGCAATAAATAAATAAATATGTAAATAAATATACTTGTTGCACTATATGAGCAGCCATATTAAGAGAAGACATGAATAATATGGTAGGCATATCCGATTCAGAACGATTTGCCATTTTTAAAACAAAACTCAACAATCTTTGACATATACGGTGAACTAGAAAAAGAAGAAGTAAAAAACTCCTACGGTTTAATCGGATGCGGAGTTTTGCGAGCCGCCAATATAAAAAAAAACTAGCAGAAAATACTGTTTCAGTTAAAAACTTAATCGCTTGACGCAATGCGATAGAATTGTGATGTTGCTGACAACGTATGAGGGTTTGGAACGGTATTTGTCGGGTGAGAGATAATATAGCAGTCAGAGCTACTGTTTATAACCAGCAGTGGAGGTGAGCGAGGAGGAAGTCATCGTGGAAAACAGGGTCAAAACGAATAGGGGACAGCAGAGGTCAATATATCATCATCGAGATGCGACCTTGCTGACTACATAGTCCACCAATGAAAGAGCGAAACCACCAGAACATGTCTCGATCATCATCCGTACCTGGAGACCATCGTCGGGGGTTGCAAAATCGGAGGAAAGTATCAAGGTTGTCAAGAGTTGGTGATGCTAGGTTAAAAGGAGGGACGAAAAAGTGAATGCAAAGATTGACTCCACAGAGAAAGATATAAATATTTTTCGAGACCAATATAATATCAAGGGAGCTGCCTCACATACCAGGATTACCATTTTCAAAATCCAAAAGTTGTGAGTTTGGGAAGGAAACAGACAATAAGGACTTTATATCTTCCGAAGTTAAATTTTTGCGTATTTTGGTTTTGAATATAGCTAATGCAGACGACAACGTAATTTGCAGTGGAAGATTATTCCATATGAAAGCACATTTGGAGGCAAAAAAACTGAGAACGGTTAGTTGTGGAGCTAAGAGGCGGTGAAATGATCATGGAGGAATAACGAGTGGCATAGGGTCGATCTAACGGAGTGAGAGCGTTAATTCGTGGTAGACTTGACTAGAGTTAACGCGAAACAGGAGGCAGAGACCGGCTTCGAGTTTTCTAACCCAAAGAAATTTAATGTTTGCTAACTGGCATCTATTCGTATAAGAGAAACTTGATCCAGGAAGAGAAAATAGTCTTCGAGTAAAAACCCTCTGAGCTTTTTCAATCTTACTGCGGTCAGAGGCGTTCATCAACCAAAAGAGGGAACAGCAGTATTCTAGGAAAAGAAGAACAAACATGCGGTACAGGTTTAAACTTTATTTCCGATAGGAAGAAATGCTGTGATATAAAACGACATATCTGTGCAGGCTTTGCAGAAACTCGATCTGCATAAGGCGTTAATGCTAGCTTATTCGTGTAACTAAGACCCACGTCTCTTATGGTTGATCGTTCTTAAAGTGTACTATTTTGAAATACTATGGGACCAGAAAGCTTGGCGGGGCCAAAACACATGAAACTACTCTTGGATGGAGAAAACTTCATCTGTCAAATAGAGCTCCAACGTGAGAGCATAAGTAGATCAGTGTTGATTTTTTTAACACAACTATAAGCAGTGTTATTAGAAAATGAGTAAATGCACTAGAGATCGTCTGCGTAAACGAAATGTTTTGAATTTATGAGAGAAGCTGAAATTTCGTTTATTAACAGAATTAAGAGTAGTGGACCTAGAACCGTGCCTTGAAAAACGCTACTCCTGATCGACTGAGGCGTCGAATAGCTATTACCTACTAAGATCTTCTGGCTGCGGTTAGACAAGTAGGAACCAAGGAAGACAAGGAGAGGAGGCCGGATGCCTGACCGACTGTTGCTCATTACGAAGGGAAATGACGAGACTAAGAAAAGCTTAGTGACACACTTTGCACGATCTCCTATGTAGAAAACCAAAGACAAGATGATGCGTCACCTAAAGGAGAATAAACTACTTAATGCGGCTCAGCATGGTTTTCTCGAAAAAAGGTCTTGTGACACTTGCCAGCTCTCTTTCTTTGATCATGTGCTACAATCTAGAGACAGCGGTTTTGCTATTTACACCATTTACTTCGATTTCACTAAGGCTTTTGATCGTGTTGACCATGATCTCCTACTACTGAAACTTGCCTATTTCGGCATAGGTAACAAGCTTCTGAACTTAATATTTTCCTATTTGAATGCTCGCTCACAACGGGTTAAAATTTCTGATGTTTTCTCCAACCACACGCATGTGAGGAGCGGAGTTATTCAGGGCAGCGTGCTCGGCCCGCTTCTATTTTGCCTCTTTGTCAACGATGTTCCTAATTGTTTTCAGTATGGTAGGCCCTTTATGTACGCTGACGATTTAAAAGTTGTCTATCGATATAAACCGGTTGATCGCAACATCGTGCTTGAGCTCTTAAAAAAGGATTTTCAGGCCTTCGCTCATTGGTGTCGCACATGGCGCCTCTCACTTTCTTGGCAAAAGGGCTCCGTTATGTTTATTGGTGACAACCATCAGCCCCACCTTAGCATAGACGGTCACGATTTAAATGTGCCCGGAGTTATAAAGGATCTGGCATATCATATTCTAGTAGTCTTAATCTGTCAGAGCACTGCGCCCTGATTGTCTCGCAAGCACGCCATACTACTGGGTTTATTCTCAGAAATTTTAAAACCGTCAAAATTAGAATCAGCCTCTATAAAATGTATGTCAGGCCTAGTCTGGAATACTGCTCGTTTCTATTTAGTCTTCTGCACGCTAGTGAACGAAAGAAGATAAAATCAGTCCAGCACTTCTTTACAAACAAGCTTTTCTATTCAGTTCACCGAAACCTGTCCTACCACCAACGCTGTGAGCTTACAAGCCTTGACCTGCTGTGGCTTCGCAGATTACAGAAGGGACTATTTTTACTGTTTAAACTACTAAACAGCCGTACATTTAACCCCCTTACATCTCTGAGGCACCTCGACCACTCTTGGCGCACCAGTCATCGAGATGTATTTCTATTTCTTCCTTTGGCGCGCACAGTTAGATACCGACATTTTTTTTCTGTAAACGCTATAGCAATCTGGAATAAGCTGCATAGAAGTATCAAAATTCAGCAAAGCTATCCCTTGTTTACGCGAACTGTCACTAGTTTTCTACATTCAGAAAACCTTCCAAAACTTTTGGGTGCTGACTCTGTTGAAGCTCTCTTCGGTTCTGATGGCGTTCACGGACTCTGAATCCTGTGCAGGTCTTCATGCTGAGGGCAATATTGCTGGCTCTGCAGTCCTCAATCGGCTTATTTCTCAGTCGACATCGAACAGCCGCTCGCCGACATACCTGCTGGTGCAGAATACTGGATCCGTAACATTGAATGGAGAGGTTATTCACCGGGCACCTGTGTTAACACGTCCCTGTTCAGAACTTTAATTATTCAATAAGCTGCAGTTTTTTCTCCTGAAAATACCTGAAACAACGATCAGGAGTTTTTTTCACTGTTAGCTTGACCCTCTACTGTATATATATTTTTTTGACCTTGCCTGTAAACTAGCAATAAATAAATTAAATTAAATTAAATTAAATATTGCGAGTCGCTTAAGGGCCTATTTTCTAGCCAAAAGTCGAGAATTTGATTAAAAATAATTTGTTTCAAGAAGTTTTGCTAGGGCCGTGGTTTTGTGAATGCCTCGATAATTATTTACGTCCTAACGAGTTCCAGACTTGAAGACAGGAAGGATAATATATGTCTTCCATAAGTCAGGAAAGAATCCTTTTAGAAGATAAATTGAGAATATATGGCTAAGAAATCGGTGAAAGCTCGGCAATCTCTTAATAACTGAGTTTAGAATAACGTCAGTCCCCGTAGAGTGCGAGTTGTTCAGACGCATTATTTGCTTACGAATTAGTTCTATGGAGAAATCAATGGTGCTGATAACATTGAATGAGTATGTCTGAAACGTCGGAACCGGTTCATATTCCATCGCAAGATGATTTGCAAATAATGCAATAGACAATTCTGCCTTGCCAGAATCTTCGTGAACGAAGTTCTTAGCTTCATTTAGTAATGGACGTATTTCATAACCTCGTTTAAAGGAGGATCGACGGCGGAACAGTTGAGCAACAGATTTTGCAGAAGTCGGCTCGCTGAGTGCGCAAGATTCCCTCTGTCTGTCATGTGCAAGACGAATCTTAGAGGCTTATTCGAAAATCCCTGCGATACTTAGATGAACAGCTAACGAACAAGTATATTGATCTTTTAACTGCTTCCTCAATTTTTTAGTCTTGGCAAAAGAACGTGAGGGACGGTGGATTCCGAAGCGTTTGGCTTGAAAAATTTGGTTGTCACAAATTCCAGGATGTTATTTGAAACGAATGACATGAAGTCAGTGAAACGACTGATATTAATGGCCATGGTATAATATCTGAAAATAAGACATAAACTGAGGTTCCTCGAGTGGATCGCAGCAAATACATAGTCATCAAGCGCATGCCTGAGGATTGCAATCGACTGCGGCCTATGTCATCGTAAACTCATGGCAACCACAGATTACCTTTCTCAGGGCATGAACTCGATACCTCATTGCTCCATAATACAGTTTATCATATGAAAACGACAGGTCCTCCCATTTTCTCTCGCCCTATCCGTTTTTCATCCCCTGTCTTACGGCTGCCAAAGCCTTATTCGACCACATGTTGCAGTAAGGGATTATAAGATAGTCTGACAGTCCCTGGGCATCTCCATTGCACATGGTTCCTAAACCACAGCGTAATGATTGGTGGCCTTGCGGTGACTATAGAGCACTTATTAATATCACTTTGACCGATCGGTACCCGTTTGCTGATTTTCAGGACTTTACTGTAGCTCTTTCTGGTAAAACCGTTTTCTTGAAGATAGACTTGGTCAGCGCTTTCAGCAAATTCCGATTGTGGCTGAGGGCATTCCAAAAATGGTAGTGACGACAACTTTTGGCTTTTTTGAGTTTCTCCGTGTGCCGTTTGGTTTTTTGAATGCCTCGCAGACTTTTCAGCGCTTCATTGACCGCGTTTTACGTGGTCTCCCTTACGTATATGCATATACATACGATGTGTTGGTTACCAGTTGGGATGCTGATGATCATCTTCAACACCTTACTCTACGTTTCGACCGATTCCAGAAGTTCGGTGTTACATTACACCCTGCCAAATATATCCTAAGAGCTACTTCCCTTGAGTTCTTAGATCATCAGAGCTATGCCATTGGCATTCGTACTTCTCTCCCAAAGGTTGCTGCCATTCGGGAATTTCTACCTCACCCACCTAAAAGCATCAACTTCAGCAGTTCCATGGTATGGCCAAATTTGATTGCTGGTTCCTCCCGAACTGTGCCGACACCATCCTCACGCTGACTTATCTCTTAGCTGGTATTAAGCGTACCTTTGAACTATCATCAGCAGCCCAGGCGTCATTTGAGCAACTAAAAGATCATTTTGGCCAATGCTACCCTCCTGACTCACTTTCATAATGACAAACCCATATATCTGATGGTCGATGCTTCCGGTGTTGCTGTTGGTGCGGTTGTCCAACAATGCCTCCCCGACTCCACTGTGCCTTTGAAATTCTTTCACAGAAACTTTCCAAGATGGAGACCCGCTATAGAACCTTCGGGCGTGAACTTCTTGCCGTTTACTTTGCCATGAAGCACTTCAGGCGTTTACTGGAAGGTTGAGAGTTCACAATATTCACAGACCACAAGCCATTTACCTTCGCTTTGCTTTCGAAATCTGACAAAGTAAACCCTCAGGAGAACCAACAACTTTACTATATTTCACTGTTTATTTCAGGCATACGCCACATTGACGGGTCACGGAATGAAATACCTGACGCTCCGTACAGGCCTTCTATGGCTCACCCCCAGCTATCTCCTGGGATAGACCTCAATGAGATGGCCGCTAAAACATCGCTGAACAACGAGGATGTTTCTGGACTCCACCTCCAGGAGTTGTTATTCACTACTGCGACGTCTCCACTCCATCCCATGGGCCGCTTGTGCCACCATCTCACTGCTGCAAGGTCTTCTCCTCCCTGCAAACCTATCTCGTCCTGGAAGTCGAGCTACCGACAAGCTGGTTTTCGACCACTTCGTCTGGCCTGGCATGCGCAAGGACTTGAAAGCTTGGATGCGGGTTTTTCTCGACTGTCAACGGAGTACTGTCAAGCTGCACAACAAGGTACCCATCTGCACATTTCCAGACCTTGTTTCAAGGTTCAGCCACGCCCACCTGGACATTGTAGGCCACCTGCTCCCTGCCGAAAAGGGCCAGCCAAGAAGTTAAAAATGCCTTATTGGTCAGTTCCCCGCGTTCACTATCACTCCGTTCATCTCACTGCCGCAGTTATCATGAATGACGCTATTAGTACGGTTTCTTTCTCCTTAACCGATTTTTGGACAAATGCTACTGCAACTAACTTCCTTCGCATCGAGTCTAGTTTTCACTCTGCGAATATTACCAAGGAAGTAACCAAATTTCACAGGCTTGTTCAGGCTTTGCCATTGCAAGTTCTGTCTCAGGTTCAGGTAATCATACAGAGTCCACCTGCCATCCAACCGTACACGCAGCCTAAAGCCACTCTCCTTCACATGTAACTGTGTCGAAACGCCAACGATACCACCAGCTTATTCGCGAGGAGTGTTTAGGTGACTACAAACCCACCGAACTCCTTAGAAGGATGCAACTACATTGTAATGAGCTACATATTGCCCAGGGATGTTCAAACCATTCTGGAATCCGTTTCAGAGGACCTCTCGGTCTCATGGCGAGCTGAGATGGTGGACAGAATGTTGTTATTTCAGCGCTTCTAGCCGTCCTCTATTGCCCAGCTTTCCACTTCCCCCTCAACGACGCCAAATGAATAACTTGTGACGCAGATGGTGGCCATGACAGTGAAGATGGCTAAGCTCAAACTCCGGTTTGCGCGACTCACCTCCCGCCGATCATCCAGTCACTCGCCCAGCCTTTCATCAGTCTCACTTGCGACCTAAAACTGCTGATGTCGGTTGGTATCTAACCAATTTTGTCACAAAGGCCCATCAATGCTCTTCCCCCTGTTCCTTTAAATCCTCACAGGGAAATCATTCTGCCAGAGAATAGAGGCAATTTCCTTTTCTGACTCACCTGGCTCGGATCGCATTTTCGATCTGTATGACACATTGACTTGCAGGCTGCTCCTAGTGGACGATGGAGCTCAAATCAATGAATTACCTCCCAATCCAACTGACTGTCGCTGCCCTTAAGACGGTCTCCATCTCAAAGCTGTTTACCCTTCCCCATTTCCCCGTTCGGCAGCTTGTCCATCACCCTTAACATTGGTCTTTGCTGGTCTATATCTTGGATTTTTGTGATTGCCGATGTCCCTCATGCAATCCTTGGCTCCGACTTCCTAGCCGAGTTTGACCTGCTAGTGCACTGCCGGCGTTCCCGCCTACTTGATTGCACTACCGGTCTATCTGTTCAAGGATTGAATCCCTTTAAAACGCCTTGCAATATATCTGACATGAATACAGCTATTGTCTGTCCTTATCAGGAGCTTCTACATAAACCTCCGAATATCACCAACCACCAGTTTCTCAGCGGCGAGGTTCAACACGATGTCGTGCACCACATCCGTTCCTTAGGTTCTCCTTCTTTCGCTCGTCCTAGCCGACTGGCACCTGCGCACCTGCCGGTTGCGAAAGCAGAATTCGAATGCATGCTACAAATGGCGTCATTTGACCGTCATAGAGCCGCTGTGCGTCACCTTTACTCATAATGCCAAAGGCAACATCGGGTAACGGGCGACCCTGTGGCGACTAGCGTGCCCTCAATAACCTCATTATTTGCCATCAGTATCCAGTGCCTCATCTTCAGGATGTCGCCGGAACCATTTTTGGAAAAGTAGTTTTCTTGACGATTGACCTGATACGCGCATTCCATCAGATCCCTGCCGCCCCTTGAAGACATCCCCAAAACTGCTGTTACTAGACCATTCTGACTGTTTTAGTTCATCTGCATGCCATTAGGCCTTCGTTATGCTGCCCAGATTTTATAGCGTTTCATCGACCGTGGCCTGCCTTTTGTGTACGCCTACATAGAGTCAATCTTATATTGGTCTCTTATTATATGTCCATCATCCTCTGCAGAGTCAATCTTTGCATTTACTTTTTTGCCCCCCTCATTTTAAACCAGCATCGCAAAGTCTTGACAACCTTGGTATTTTCCTCCGCTTTTGCAACCCCGACGATGGTCTCCAGGTTCCGTTGAGGATCAAGGCGGGTTCTGATGGTTTTGCCTCTTTGATTGGTGGACTATGCAGTCGGCAAGGTCGCATCTCAATGATGATCTCATGACCTCTACTGTCCCGTCTTCGTTTTGACCCTGGTGTCCACGATGAGTCCGTCCTCTCTCACCTCCACTGGTGGTTACAAACAGTAGCTCTGACTGCTATATTATCTCTCACACGACAAGGAGCGTTCCGAACCCTCATACGTTGTCAGCATCATCACAGATCTATCCCATTGCATCTAGCTATTAATGTTTTAGTGAAGCAGTTTTTTTATCCTATTTTTTTTAAATTGGCGGCTCGCTGAACTCCGCCTCCGATTTAACCGTAGGAGTATTTTTTTACTGCATCTTTTCTAGTTCACCGTTTATGTTAAAAGATTGTTGTCTATTGTTTTAAAAATGGCAAATCGTTCTGAATCGGATATGCCTACCATATTGTTAATTTCTGCTGTTAATATGGCTGCTCACATAGAGCAGCAATTATCCACTTTGTATTTATTTATACCGCGATACTAAGTTTGAAATGGCGGGCTCTCTGGGCCTTAAATATACAATTTATTTATTTATTTATCTCTTGGTGGCTAGTTGGAGTGCTGAAGAGTATAAGGAACGTCTTGTATTGGTGTTTGACCGCCTCAAAAAGTATGACATTATCGACCCCCAAGTGCAGTTTTTTAGTAGACCTTCGCTCGAATTTCTTGGCCATCATGTCGATTCTGATGGTTTGAGTTCTCTGCCCTCCAAGGTAGATGTCATTCGTGAGTTTACTCCACAAAATTCAAAGCGTCAAATGAAACATTTCCTAGGCATGGTCAATTTTTACGACCAGGCCTCCCGAACTGTGCTGACTTCATGCTACCGCTCATCAACATGCTTTTCGGTCCCAAGGGTACCCTCGAGCTTACTGGTGAGGCATTGACAACTTTCGAAAAATTAAAGGTTTTCCTTGCCGACGCCACCTTACTTACGCACCCCGCTCTTGCGATTACAACTTGTGGGTTTGACTCAACCGTTGGTTTTTTTCTTCAAGAAATGTTTGCCGGCGGAGACACACTACAGTACATTTTGTCATGAACTTCTCGCTATTTACCTGGCTTTGAAGCATTTCTGACATTTCCTTGAAGGTCGTGAGTATTCGATTTTCACAGATTATACGCCAATAACCTTCGCTCTTTGGTCCCACTGTGACAAGTGCAACCCAGAAGAGATAGCCTACCTGGAATACATCTCACAATTCACCACTGATATCCACCGCATTGATGGCACGAAAAATGAGGTGGCTGACATGTTTTCCAGACACTCCCAATCTGCTCTCCAACTCTCAAAACGGATAGACCTTGTTGCTATGGCTGCTAAACAACGACGAGTTGGTTGTCCTGGTGATGAGTCAGTCAGCGGTCTCCAGTGCACGGAAGTTCCACTCACCACCGGGACTGGCACAATCCTCTGTGATGTGTCGATAAAATTCCATCGCCATTTCGTGTCCACCTCGATGTGTCGAGCTTTGATTCACACTCTTCATGGACTCTTGCACCCTGGGATCTGACACGCACAAAAACTCCTCGCGGAAATGTTCGTTTGACCTGGTATGAACAACGACGTCAAAACTTGGGAACGGTCGTGTCTGAGTTGTCAGCAGAACAAGGTGCGGCGCCACAACAAACATAAGCAAACATTAAATTGCTGTGGGTTAGAAGATTCAAAGCCGGTCTCTGCTTCTGTTTCGTGTTAACTCTAGCCCAAATCTCCCACGAATTAACGCTCTCACTCGGGTTGATCGACTCTATGCCACTCGCTTTTCTTCCATGATCATTTCACCACCCCTTAGCTCCACAACTAACCTGTCTTAGTTTTTTGCCTCCAAATATGCTTTCATATGGAATAATCTTACACTGCAAATTAGGTTGTCGTCTACATTAGCTATTTTCAAAACCAAATTACGCAAACATTTAACTTCAGAAGATATAAAGTCCTTGTTGTCTGTTTCCTTCCCAAACTCGCAACTTTTGGATTTTTGAAAAGGGTCCTCCTGGTATTTGAGGCAGCTCCCTTGATATTATATTGGTCTCAAATTATATTTCCATCATCCTCTGCAGAGTCAATCTTTGCATTCACTTTTTCTTCCCATCCTTTTAAACTAGCATTGCCAAATCTTGACAACCTTGATACTTTCCTCCGAATTTGCAACCCTGACGATAGTCTCCAGGTTCTGTTGATGATCGAGGTGGGTTCTGATGGTTTCGCCTCTTTAGTGATGGACTTTGCAGTCAGCATGGTCGCATCCCGATGATGATCTCGTGACCTCTACTGTCCCCTCTTCGTTTCGACCCTGTTGTCTACGATGAGTTCGTCCTCTCTCACCTCCACTGGTGTTTATACGCAGTTGCTCTGACTGCTATATTATCTCTCACTCCACAAGGAGCGTTCCGAACCCTCATACGTTGTCAGCAACATCACAATACTATCCCATTGCATTTAGCTAGTAATTTTTTAGTGAAGCAGTTTTTTTCTCCTATTTTTTTAAATTGGCGGCTCGCCGAACTCCGCCTCCGATTTTACCCTAGGAGTTTTTTACTGCGTCTTTTCTAGTTCACCGTATATGCCAAAGATTGATGAATGTTGTTTTAAAAATGGCAAATCGTTTTGAATAGGATAGGTTTACCATACTACTCATTTCTGCTGTTCATATTTATGCTCACATAGTGCAGCAATTATCCACTTTGTATTTATTTAAACCACGGTACTATGTTTGTAATGATGGGGCCCTCTGGGCCTTAAATATACAATTTATTTATTTATTTATAACAATTCCCAGCCCGGCATCTTCCTTAGTCCAAAGTCACGGTTCAGCCAGGTGCATCTCAACGTCGTAGGCCCCTTGCATCCATCCAACGGTTTTACTCACCTCCTTCCCTGCGTCGACTGCTACACCCGCTGGACTGTATTTTTATTTATTTATTTATTTATTTATTAAGAATTTATATTTGGTTAGCACCGGCAGGGCACTGTCTAAGCAAACATTAGTAACGAAATAAAGTCATGACAAGGTGTGCGGATAAAATGTACAAATACATAACTTGTCCTGCTATGTCAACAGTTAGCGATGTTTAAAATTAATGGTGAACTAGAAAAAATAGGCAGTGAAGAAAATCCTACCATAAAAATTGAGGCAGAGTTCAATAAGCCTTCATTTTTTAATAGAAGGTAGGAGAAAAAAATGCTTAGGAAAAAATTTTCAGGTGGTAGAGTAGGGTAATACGGTAGTAGCATTTCAGAATGAGATAATGAAAAGTTGAGGTGATAAGTTCTTGATCACTTAGGCGTATGAAACAAAATCTCACGAAAATGCGTCAATGAACTTAAGTCCTCAGCATCTTAGGATCCAGAATTGAATTCTGATGATGGTTAGTATCCAAAGAAACGGTAGCATTTTATACTGTGGACCACCGAATGTGTACGTCTGAATGACGTCATTGTTTGGATGACTGGTGATATAAGGAGACATAATAGTTCATAGGCGACCCGAGGTAGCGAAAAAATAGTTTCAAGAGGGTCATTTAAATTCCCGATTGTCCTTTCTCCGAGTCATGGGGAAAGCTACTGGGAAAAGATGAGGAAAGTAAAAGGTTAATAGAATCAGTGTTAAGATAAATGTGCAGTCTTCGCTTGAATGCAGATAGACTAGTTAACGAACTTATTTCAATTGGCAAGTTATTCCAAAGAAAACTATACCTAGAAGCAAAGAAGAGAGAGCGTTTACATGTGGAGGATGCAGGGGGAGGTATAAGCAGTGCAGAATTTCTTAGGTTATAAGGAAGCCTAACAGGGGTAATGAGAGAAAGCTTGGGGAGAGGTCAACTACTATTTAGTCGGAAAAGGAGACAAAAGCCTGCTTCAAGTCTCCTGACCCAAAGAAATTTTAACTTCATTAGCTGGCATTTTGTTGAGTAGGAAGTAGTTGAAAGAGTCGGAAATAGGAGTTTTTTTGTGAAATGTCTTTGGACATTAAACCGAAGAAAGGACGGCAAAATTCAAGAATGGGAAGTACAAACATACGATAAAGTCTTAATTTAATTTCAGGAAGGAAGAAAATTATAAGAAATAAAGCCGCAAATCTGAGCAGCTTTGGCCGTTATTTTATCGGCATGAGGTGAAAGATCTAATTTATTGGTGTAGCTTAAGCCCAAGTCCTAGATGGAGGAACATTCAATCATAGGGCAACCTTCAAAAATAAGAGGTTGCGGCAGCCTTACAGGACCACACTCATGTAGCGACACATAGTAGGTGAGAACTCCATTAGCCATGTGGAGCTCCAGGCCGAAAGAGCTTCTAAGTTTGAATGAATTTGTTCTAGGCACCGTTCGGTCGTAGAGTTAGAGAAGGAATACACGCATTTGAGGTCATCAGCATAAATAAAAGATTGAGAATATTTAACTATCGATGAAATATCATTTATATACAGTAAGAACAACAAAGGACCTAATACGGTACCTTGAAGGACACTACTAACAATCGGGGTAGCACTTGAGTACGAGGACCCTACTAAAACCTTTTGTTTTCGATCATTTAGGTATGATCTAATAAAGTCAGTAAGGGGACTACGAAATCCTATAGCTTCTAGTTTAGCTAGAAGTCGTTTATGAGGCACTTTATCGAATGCCTTACTAAGATCAAATAGATAACTAATACAGATAGATGATCATTACGAAGAGAGGTCAGTAGATTTAGAAAAGACATGTGGCAGGTTTCACAAGAGCGGTCCGGTAAGAAGCCGTGTTGGGAAAAGTTGATAATTTGATTGCTTATGCAAAAATCTGTGATTTGTTTTGCAATTAGTTTTTCGAAGAGTTTAGCAAGAGAGGGTGTTTTATGAACCCCGCGATAGTTATGAATGTCCGAGCGGGAACCAGATTTTAAAACTGGTATTATAATTATAGTTTTCCAGTAATCGGGGAAGAAACCATTTTCGAGAAATACTGAGAATAACTTGCTCAGTAAAGGTGGAAAATCCCTTAACGGTTTAATAAGCGAGTTTGGAATGTTATCAGTTCCAACCGAATGTGAATTTTTTAGGTGAGCTATTTCCTTTTGAATACATGAAGGCGAGCGATTGATGGTTGTTAGAAGCAAATTTGAAAGTAGAGGAATTGAGGGAGTGGGGTTAGTTTCAGTGGTAAAGTGGTTGGCAAAAAACGAATTTAACAACTCTGCTTTGCCCAAATCATCTGTTACAATTTTTTTTGTTACAGTCGAGTAAGGGCGGAGTTACATTCAGACGCTTAGCCAATGACCGTATATGGAAGATAAGAGCAACAGATTTGGATGAATTGCCATCACTTAGTACCCGAGACTCCCTACGCTTATCTCTCGCGAGCCTTATTTTCGATGCTAATTCAAATATTTGTGCAATCCTTAAATGAACTGACAAAGAGCTTGTAGATAAATATTTAAGTTGTTTTCGTAATTTTTAAGTCTGTTCTGGAGAAAATGCGGAACAGTAGAAGAAGCTGTATTTGAATTAAAAAGCTTAAACGGGATTAAAGCCTGGATTTGTTCTGTGAGGCTCTGCAATAGCACACGGAAAAAGTTTGGATCGTTGATTGCGAATATGCTATGCCAATCTAGAGTGCTTACGAAATTATTTATCATTTCATGGTTTGTATTAGCAAAGTCGAGGTTATTGCATTTAACCTCAGGCTTCGTAAGAAGGGGGACTGGAAAACAACAGTGAATTATTGTGTGATCACTTGTGAAAAGATCATGATGAAAATTCATAAAGAGAGGGTGGACATCATTTAAAAAAATTAAATCTTAAATGTTGTCATTTCTAGTAACTGATATGACCAGTTGGGACATGTTTGAAAATTTAATAGTATCGACCAATTTCTGATGTTTAGGTGGAGAGGAATTGGCCTGCCAGTCAATGTCTGGCAGATTGAAATCGCCTACGATTATTTTGACATCAAATTGAGTGTCTGCAACTTTTTCAAATAGTTCACAGAGCTCGCTTACATTGCCAGAATAACGCGGAGGATTATAGACACAGCCAATTAACGCTTTTTTATTGTGAGGGAGGATGACTGAAGCAAAGCATACATTTCCAGAAAAGGACGAAATGGCCAGCTGAAAAGGGAAATGTACAAAGGATGACTTAATATAAAGGAGGCAACCATCGCCACGTTTTTCAGCGCGGTCTTGTCGGTACAAATTGAAATTATCTATAGCAAGCGTTGAGTCAGAAATAAGAGAGTGAGCCCAGGATTCAGTGATGCACAGCACATCTGGATCAAGCTAAAAGGCTACTGTTCTAAGCTCAGCCATCTTATTTACAACTGATCTCGCATTGAGTGAAACTAAGCTGAGCGTATTCCTGAGCTGCAGGTTACGCTCATCAGTATTTATAAAAAAGGATAATTTGGTGGCGGAGAAGAAAACTGGAAAGAAGAAACGAAAGGTGGGAAACAAAATTGCTCTGGTCTACAATTTGTCGAAATGTTACTGTTAAGAGAACTGAGATTATTGTACAACGGCATATTTGGATGAAAATCTTGTAAAGGAAGGCTATATTGGGGCATTTGAAAGATAGGGGGTGGCATAGAAATGAGACTTTGAGGGAAGTTAGCATAAATTGGCGGAAAACGTGCCTTTGAAAAAGGAATAAATGATTTCGAAAAACTGGTAACATAATTAGAAGCGTTAATTATTTGGGGATTTCGGCCACCTTTTGGGTTGGGACTGATGCTTACATTAGCGTTCGCAGTTGTTGTAGATGCTGAGGGGTTAACAGGTTTCCCATTGGTAATGACATTACTGATTTTAATGCCTGGATTAGCCAATGATTCAGATTAACTAGGAGTTTGCTTAGGTTTAGTAGATTTGACAGCTATAGCAGGCATAGTTTGCTTGGGATGATAAGAAGTGGTTTTGACACAATTTCACTCAAACCAGGAACAAGTTTAACGGATGAAGATTCAGCTGGAATCGAAATTCCTGTCGATCCGGAGGGCCGTGGGCTTTCATTAGCTACAGGACAAACCTCTGAGATAAATTGCCAAACATGGATGCAGACACCATCTTAAAGGCTTTTGTCAGTCGTTGGATCGCCGTTTTTGGTGCCCCAACTACGGTCACAACTGACCGAGGTGTCCAATTCGAATCTGCCCTGTTCCGAGCCCTCCTCAAATTTCTCGGCTGCACTCGCATGCGGACGATGGCCTATCATTCAGCTGTCAATGGTATGATTGAACGTTTCCACCGCCATCTAAAGACCACACTGCGTGTCACAGATGGCCCAACCAACTGGTCTGACAACTTGCAACTAATGCTCCTGGGCATTTGCTCGGCGCTTAAGTCGGATCTGGACTGTAAAGCGGCTGAATTGGTGTTTGGTACTACCCTCCAACTGCCAAGCGAGATGATCGACCCAACCGGCCATTTTGCCGATGAGCCTCCCATCAGTTTTTTGAATCGCTTGCGGCAGTTTTTTCGCCCACTTTCCCCATTTCCACCCTGAGCTACATCAACCCAGTATTATGTCGAAAAAAGGCTTGGCCAACTGCACCCATGTGTTTGTACGGTGTGAATATGTGCATAAGCCGCTTGAACCACCATACGAAGGGCTATGTCGCGTTTTGTCACACAACGTCAAGACCTGCCAGATCCTTCGCGGTGACATGTAGGACGTGGTTAGCGTCGATCGGGTCAAGGCTGCTGTTGCGAAGGAACCACCAAACCTGCGCCAAAGACAAGACTGTGCATACCCCCTACCCCATGATTCTTTACCTTTCCTTCCATTTTCTTAATCCTGCCTATCCTCTCCATCTACCACACTTTCCCTCACCACCCGCCCCAACTCTTCCAGTGCCACGGACATTTGCGCCACTGGTAGCGGCCGATCGCCTTATCACTGAAGAGTTCGGCTTCGTTTTTACGTCGGCCTTTGGTTTAGGCGTTAGTAATGTGGTAGCCCTTTGCCGTTTTTTATTTTGTCTAAAATTTTCTGCAGTTATTGCACTTTTTACACATTAACGTAACCCACATATACCCATATTTGTATAAGTTGGCATTTATTAACTGTAACGCGGCACACTTCAACCTTTTCGTGATTCAGTTCCATTAACTGATTTTTCACCTATTGCGTTTGTTCTTCAATGGGTGGCGTCGGCAGATGATTCCGTCATATCGTTACCTTTGACAAGGCTTGTCTCTCTTCTTTCTTAGCGAGGGATCGTATTATCGATCAAAGTTGCTCGCTAAATATGTTCATATCTCCTCATCTGTGTTGATCATTCCACCCGGCAGCCGGACGCTTTTCATTTGACATTATTAACATGTTAACATTGATCCCTTATGGTTTCGACGAGTGCAGAAGGGACTATTTTTGCTGTTTAAGCTTTTGAATAATCGTACATTTAATCCCCTTATCACTGTGAGGCAGCTTGACCATCCTCGGCGCAGCAGTCATCGCAATGTCTTTTTATTTCTTCCATTAGCTCGCACAGTTAAGTATCGACGGTTCTTTTTGGTAAACGACATGACCATGTGGAATAAACTTCCCCATAATATAAAAGTCCAACGGAGTTATTCTTTGTTTAAGATTACCATTACTAGTTTTTTGCATTCAGAACAGTTTCCAAGAATTCTGGGCGCCGACACGGTAGAATCTGTTTTCCTGTTCGACGGAGTGCGCGGCATCTGAACTCGGTCCCAGGTGTTACCTTGAGGGATACGGCACCGTCTCTGCAGCCTGCACCCGTTGACTTCTTCGGCAGACAGTGAGCGACCGTACACGGATGCTTTCTTGCCTGAGGCAGAATCCCGGTTCCTAGCAAAGACAGAGAGACTGCATACAGACTGCAATTGTGTTAGCCCTTCCCTGATCTGAATTGCTATCATCCTTACAGGCGGCAGTTTTTTCTCCTGAATAACATGAAAATAGGAAAAACACATATAATGATATATATTCAGGAGTTGTTTTTCACTGCCAGCCTCTACCCACTGAATATTTCATCTGACAATGCCTGTAAACCGGTATTAAATACAACTATTATTATTATTATTATTATTATTATTATTATTATTATTATTATATGTTGCTGCTTTAAAGCTCGTCAAGGCTTTCCTCAGTTGTTAGGTTGCCTTTTTTTGTGCCCCGTCCATTATCACGACTAACCGCGGTACCCAAGTTGAATTTAACCTCTTCCAGTCTCCCCTCTCCTTTTTAGGCTCTACCCACATTCGCAAGACAGTCTATCAAACGGCCCCCAATGGGATGGTTGAACAGTTTCACCGCCAGTTGAAGGCCTCCATACGCACCAGTGACGATCAGGAGAACTGAACGGATTATCTTATTTGGTCCTGTTGGGCATCCAATTCGATCTCAAATCCGATCTTGACTGTTCCGCCGTAAAACTGTTCTTCGGCGCCATTGTTTGATTTCGTGGTGAGATTATCTCACTTAACCCTCAAGGTGTCCCTTCAAGTCACTTTAAGTCACTTTATTGAGGGAATTAGGCTTTCGATTTTGAGCTGCCTATTAACATTCAAAAATGTCAATAGAATAATCGTTTACAGCAAATGAAAATTTAAGGTCATCGACATGTGTGGGCCAGGCGAAAGCTGCCGCTACTGACACAATCCTCATTATATGTACAATAGTTACTCAGCAAATGAGTATCTAGTTCGTTCCTTCGTAATCCGGCTGAAAAAAACACATCCCTGTGAAAGCTATGAAGAGCCATTTTCCGTTCTAGGAGGCCTGAAGCCTGAACATCATTTTCAAAAATTATTTAAAGAGGGCTTGGTGATGATTGTTTATGTGAAACGTCCGCTTTCCTTAAACGGAATGCTTTGTGTTTAGTAACACATTCACCATCATGAAGAATCGAATTTAAGTATGCTCGGAAAAGACTAAGGTCATGTTCTGCCCTTTTTTGTTAATCGGAGAAGTGGACTCGGGAGCCACTTCAATAACGGGATTGCGTTTTCTGTCGAAATATCTCTTTGGTGACTTTGAGTTCTGATTTGTTGATGGGGCATCAGTATCAGGAAGAATTATACTCTGGTTAATAATAATAATAATAGTTGTATTTAATACCGGTTTCCTGGCATTGTCAGATGAAATATTCAGTGGGTAGAGGCTGGCAGTGAAAAGAAACTCCTGAATATATATCATTATAAATGTTTTTCCTTTCTTTATGTTATTCAGGAGAAAAAAATGCCACCTGTAAGGATGATAGCAATTCAGATCAGGGAAGGGTTAACACAATTGCAGTCTCTATACAGTCTCTCTGTCTTTTTAGGAACTGGGATTCTGCCCCAGGCAAGAAAGCATCCGTGTACGGTTTCTCACGGTCTGCCGAAGAATTCAGCGGGTGCAGGCTGCAGAGACAGTGCCGTATCCCTCAAGGTTACACCTGGGATCGTGTTCAGATGCCGCGCACTCCGTCGGACAGAAAAACAGATTCTACCGTGTCGGTGCCCAGGATTCTTGGAAACTGTTCTGAATGCAAAAAAACTAGCAATAGTTATCTTAAATAAAGAATAATTCCGCTGGATTTTTATATTATGGGGAAGTTTATTCCACATGGTCATGTCGTTTACCAAAAGGAACCGTCGATACTTAACTGTGCGAGCTAATGGAAGAAATAAAAAGACATTGCGATGACTGCTGCGCCGAGGATGGTCAAGCTGCCTCACAGTGATAAGGGGATTAAATGTACGACTATTCAAAAGCTTAAACAGCAAAAAGAGTCCCCTCTGCACTCGGCGAAACCATAAGGGTCAATGTTTTCAAGCCCACAGCGCTCTTGATAGGACAGATTGTGGTGCTCCAACGATAAAATTCTTTTCGTGAAGAAGTGCTGGACCGATTCTATTTTCTTCCGTTCGCTAGCGCGCAGAAGGCTAAATAGAAACGAGCAGTATTCCAGGCCAGGTCTAACGTACATTTTATAAAGGCGGAGTCTAATATCAATAGTTTTAAAATTTCGGAGGATAAACCTGGCAGTTCTGCGTGCTTTGGAGACAATCAGGGCGCAATGCTCTGAAAGATTGAGACCGTTGGAACATGATATGCCCAGGTCCTTAACAACGCCAGGTACATTTATATCGTGGCCATCTATGCTTAGATGAGGCTGATGGTTGTCACCGACAACCATAGCGGAACATTTGTGCCAAGAAAGGGAAAGGCACCATGTGCAGCACCACCGCGGAAAGGCCTCGAGATCATTTTTTAATAGATCAAGCACGGTGTGGTGATCTGCCGGCTTGTATCGATAGGCAACTTTTAAATCGTTGGCATACATAAAGGGCCTACCATTTCGAAATAAACCTGGCACATCATTGACAAAAAGACAAAATAAAAGCGGGCCTAGCACACTACCCTGAATAACTCCACTCCTCACATGTGCCGAGTTTGAGATAGCATTGGAGATCTTAACATGTTGTGAACGAGAGCTCAGGTAAGAAGATATCAAGCTCAGAAGTTAACCACATATACCGAAAGAGGAGAGTTTCAGGAGAAGAAGGGCATGGTCAACACGATCGAAGGCCTTGGTGAAATCGAAATAGACTATGTAAAGCGCAAAGCCATTATCCCTAGATTGTAGAACATGATCAAAGAAAGAGAGCTGACATGTGTCACAAGACCTTGTTTTCAGGAACCCATGCTGGGCTGCACTCAAAAGGTTATTCTCAGTTAAATGATACATCATCTTATCTTTGATCAAGTTCTCCAGGATTTTCGAAGATGCGGACAGTGTGTTGATTGGCCGAAAATCGTCAAATGACGTAGATTGACCGTGCTTGGGGATAGGTAGAATGTGCGATTCCTTCCATACACTGGGAATGGTTTCACTTTCAAGAGCTAGATTAAATATCTTACATAGAAGTGACGGGAAAATATCATTAGCATCCGCCTTTATAATACTGATCGGTACGCCATCTGGTCCAGGACTATAAGATTGACGAAAACGTCGAATGGCTACGGTTACGTCCCAGAGGGTAAAAGTTATGGTCTCGAGGCCGGCACCGGTCCAAACCTGGATGGGTGGAGTGGGAGCGGTCGAATTTTCAATAAGTGCTCTGGACAAGAAAACGTTAAAATTATCAGCCGTCAATTTGTCATCAACTACATTGACGATGTTATTTCCGTCAGAACGACCAACGATTCCAAAAGTTAATGGCGAACCCCTTTTGGGAATTTAATTCAATTCAATTCAACTTTGCCAATTTGTCCTGCACTTACTCTTGTGTCACCAGCAGAGGATTTAATTGAGCAGCTATCGGTAAGAACGAGCTTTGTTCGGAGTTTTAACTCATTTTTTGTGAAATTATTTTGGCATTTTTCGACTTCGAATTCTTCGTTTTCGGTCCTTCAAATTCGACGAACTTTTCAATGTCACCCTTTTTTGTATCATCCAACAACTTTGCCGCATATGTTTTTGTATCCAGAGCATTAGTGCTTCTGTCTGAGCTGGATGACAGTAGTAAGGTGCCCGAGCTGGTTTCATCTCACTTGCTAAGGAAACAAATGTCTCCTTATTTACTGAGCTTTGTAGACGCAATGTCTTTTACCTCTACACTAGGTATTCTTGAGGAAGCTATATTTGCATAGTAAATTTCTTTTGTTGGAATTCTCGTTATTACGGGCATTTATTTTTCGGGTGAACAATGAACCTTCTCTTTTAGATCGACCCTATCTTCTTTCAAGTTACTTATCTCTTTCTCCATCAAAAGGAATTTCTGTAGGAGACTTAATCACCCCATGCACTTTTCTTCCTCGGGGCTGACATTATTAGTGTTATCAGGCTTTTTGTCCGCTTGGCCGGAGCAGAAGTAGCAACAAAATATATGTTTTTCTCATTTTACTGTTTATATACAATTTGTTTGCCAGTTTTTCGTGTTAATTTGGTGGAGTGGTTAGTTACGTCACCACCTGTTTCTGTGACGAGGGTTCGATTCCCGTCTGTAGCACCAACTTTTTCTCCATACAGATGAATCCTGAACATCCGTGTTTTCCATACTTGTTACGATTGTATGCGAATGCACTTAATCGTTAAATCTCCTTAAACAATTGGGCTAGGGTGCAATAGTATTCAGCAGTCAGACTTCTAAGAAGCATGCAGCAACTCAGCCTTTGTTGTGACTTTCCCTTCCCCGATTGAAAGCAGATTAAAGCAGCCCACCGCTGGCATGAGTTTTGGAAGCAGGTGTACCTTTTAGCTTGTATTTATCGTAAAGATAACATCCGGTACGTGGAATAATCCTCAGTGAAGGAATCTTTGGATAGCCGCAAAATCGCCAAGACCAAGAAATAACCCCCAAATTTAGAGACTTGACAATCCACTCAAAAGTTATTCCAAAACAACGTGTCTTCTACATTAATGTAGGATCTAAAACTTCTTTAACTGCAAGGAGCTGAGATTTGAAAGAAATTGCAAACGATGCGCTTTATGTTCGAGATTCCCACAAATATCCTGCACCACTTCTGCAGTTTATGCGAACTCTTAGCCCGGTTCCGCCCAGGTCCTGCGTCTCTGAGTCTTATATTGAAAAAAACTTCGCGACTTGCTCTTACGTCTATTTCCGATGTGATCGAATCCATCGGCCGTTGGAACCGCTCATTCCGGGTCACCTCTCAAGGGCTTAAGTCATTCCGCATCCATCGCGGAACTCGTGAAGAGGTCGTGAGCGTGGACCGTCTCAAAGCTGCTGTCCGGGAGACTCCACCGGATGAGACCTGTTGTTCCCTACCCCTGCTCTTTCATCCCTCTGACCTTATATTCCACCGTCCCATATATTCCCTTTTCCCCCATGTCCGGTATCATCAACTGCCACCACATCCAACTCCAACACTCCAGCCACGAGGCATTACCACTCTCCTGCTATCCAACCTGTATCTATCACCCGCAGTGGTCGGCGCGTTCATTTTCCTGATCGGTTAGCCACCCACTTCTTTAAACTGGTACACATCCTTCGGCGTCGTTTCACACCACCCTCTGGTCTAGAAGGGGGATAATATGCTGAAATGT
>WEDG01004648.1:0-43153 GCA_017591395.1 Schistocephalus solidus
AAGGTTTCTCGTGTCCGGCATTCAACTTCCTGTAGCTTCGTTCGAGTAGATGGTCCAGGTCTCACGGCTATTATTAAAAGGAGTGTCGTGATAGGAACGACGGCGCTTGATGCATCTTCAGTTTGGTGTTCAGGTGAATACCGTGGTGATTCCATACGGAGGACTGCGGTAGCTCGGTCGAAGGCCTGACGCTTTGGACGAGTCCGTTCGGCAGCCTCGTCATCAGATTCTCGTGTGTTGTCGTGACGGCATGCTTCCCTAGATAATGCAGGTTTCCCACGTTTTTGAGTTGAGCACCGTCGACATTGATTTCGAGCATTGGTATTCCGCGCTGGGTGGCGGCTGGCGCATGACAACCGTTTTGAAGCCTGTACTGATTGTTAATCCAAAATGGGCTGACCTGCGGCAGGAGGTCCATACTCTCTTTGCATGTCGCCACTCCAGTCACGGTGTTAAGAGGCGCAGTCGTCCGCGAAAAGAGCAAGTCATGGACTGTAGTCAGTAGACACGGGCGTTGAAAGCCTGCGCACGCCGACTGTTGAGAAGGTGCCGGCAGTTCTGTTGGCGATGCGGATCCCGAGGCTGCTCATCACGGTAGGCGTACATCATCATAGCAGAGAACATGAGACTGAACAGGGTGGGAGCCAATGTGCAGCCCTTCTACACTCCGTTGGTCACTGCGATTGCTGGATACCGTCCGTTTTCGAGTGACGCGCACCATCATCCCATTATGAGGCTGACGCAACTGTGCATGAACCGCTCAGGACAAAATAAACTGTCGTTTTTAATGTAAACCCTCAGGCCTACCCTAAACCTAAACCCTTCAGTTTACACGATAAAAGCCTGAACTCTTGGCCTACTCATGACCTTAACCCCCAACTCTGACCTTAACTCTATCCTTACCATGCTGCCGCTTGCCTCGACTGATTGTGGAGTCATCCCACACGGGAAGGGAAAGAAATGGGGAAATTCAAAGGAGCAATCACTTCTTAAGGTTTCACCAGGTTGTTGTTTCTTTAAAGTTGGCTGAAATGCCGAGCACTTGTTCTCACTCTCATTGCTTCGATTGACTCAAAGTTTGGCTGTTAACCAACCGGCATGGAGTCCATTCGGTGATAAGGCCTTTATTATATCAGGGGCCGCTGAACCACGTTATCACGCGTCACTCACCTCAAAAATTTCTTAAGTGCATGTAAATATGTGCATGCAACGATGTGTATTTCGAAAATGTATAAATATGCCAAAAGTTTGGCAGTTAGGATAGTGACACCGCGGCATTTCTCGTGGGGAATCATGGGGGCCCAGTATGACCGTAAAAGCGCTGAAACGGCCCTTGTCACTGATCGATCTGTGTCTTCAACCGGCAAGCGTGAACTAATTCTGAGTCGCAGCGACCAATACTATGTATTGGATCGATGCTGATGGGTCAACTGCGCAATACTAACACCGAGGCTGCAACTCCAGGGCCGTTCCGTCAATCGCTGATATGAGCATCATTTAGAGAAGCCGCCCGTCTACTCAAGGACGTTTGTAGCCATACACGGGCGGACCATGAACGCATCATCCACTCAAAACGCTCTTGAAGGCAGTCAATTCACAGAAATCTCTTCGTTTTCCCTCCCGGACCATCGATCCAGGGACACGACGGTTTCGGGAGCTGGAAAATCCTCGGCGGAACAGGAACTCTAAGCCATGGGCAGTGCGGAAGTCAAAGGAAAAATGCTATGTGCGAAAGGGTACCCATCAACCAGTCACAAGGCGTTGGGACGACAAAGTCGACTGACCAGGCGAAATTCGCGTCGGAGAGGGTGAGCGCTCATCGACACTGTGTCCCCATGTCCGAGAGCCAATCAGTCGTGGCCGCGGCAAATGTTGACTCCAGAACTTGTGCGAGCGGGGAGCGGAAGTCGGGGCGCGAGGCCTCTGTGAACCGGAGGAGCAGATTGATCAAGGTCATTGCGTTTACTGACAGGGATGTCACCCATGGTGGGCTGCAGGATGGCAGCAACCACAAGGGAACTCCTTCCAAAATCCAGTATCTCAGAGTCATCCCGATTAATAGTAACACTGTCGTCCGAGGCATCGCTCCCGTTGAAGCACAACAGCACAGCCACGTCTGTTGCCAACAGACCGCAGCCCGCGGCAGTTTGCGGAATTAAGGCCCCGGACCAACGGGCAGAGGGATGGCAGGCTCAGCAACACAACTACATTGAAGTCGAACGAAATGACGGAAGGGACACCGGACACAAGGCCCCGCTACTCCACTCCCAGCCTCAGCCAGATTGCCGTTGCCGAATGGATCATGAAGATGCGTTCTTGGATCAGGGGAGAGCAAAACGAGCATAGTCAAGAGGAGGTTGGTTCGCTTTGTCGACGACAAGCCTACTGGGGCATCGCACCGTGCCGAGAACAGGGATCAACCTCCAGCAAACCGGAGGAACTGGAGGAGGGCTTCAATGGTGCGAAGAAGCCGCCTTTAGTATAGCCCCCAGCGGGACGAACCTGGACGTTTGAAGCACTATGAATTTGATGGAAGGAAGTCTCAGCGACCAGAGAAAAACGCTTTGAGTTCCATAGACTAATATCCAACGCTCCACTCTGGTACTGTTAGCGACAGAGACAGGATACATGGACGCGAATAGATTGTGGTCGCAGGTGAAAGCTCTTTTCTCAAACTGAATTCGCAATTTTTTCTTTTGAACATCAGTGGTACTTGAAGAAATACTGATTTTCTTTATGCTGCGGTAAGTGAAAAGTTTTTTTCCATCAGCCTGCTTGCGCGTATTTGGGGATAGATAAATAGTAGAGTTATAGCAGGGGTGAGACTACCCGCCATTCAGCGTGCCAGAAACCATTCGTCATTGCAGCGGAAATTTGAATGCAGCTTTGCAGCATCCTTTTAGCAGTAATTTACTCTAGCTACAAGAAAACTAAAAATAATAACTATTTTTTGAGCATCCGTATGAATACTGTGAGTATAAATTTAAAAAAGACATGCAGAGTGAATCCGGGAAAGAATAAGCAAACATGTAATGCTTCATTCGTGTTTAGAGTACGCAGTCTGATCGAATACTGAAAAACTTCTTAGGAGTTGGTCAAAAGGCATACAGTGAAGGTGATTTGGTAGTTTTGAGGGAGGAAAAACTGTTGCTCAAGCGACGGAAAATATTCGTGTGGATAGACCACCCTGCAGGTATATGAATATGTGTTCGAAAAGTTTCTCGAAAAGAGAGAATTCCTAAACCGCCTGTTCGCAGTAGATGCGGCCATAATATTTCACGAATAATGACAGAAACAACCATCAACATTGTCTACAGTTCGTTGTGACTCAAAGAAGGGCGGGGAGATTAAAGGTCGCAAGGATCATTGAAGTAGGGCTAGGCACGACCACGATAGAGCTTTGCTGACGAAAAACACCGGCAAGGTGGCGGAAACAGAGGAAGCCACCAGATCACTTAGTTTTCAAAACGAGGAGGCACTTTAATTGCCGCGATACTAGTCACTGCAGAAGATATTATCAATGGATTTAGCAGCCAACTAAATAGATTGCTGTAAAAAAATCTAAGTGAGAGTTCCGAGCTGGACAAGCCAAGCATAGAAGATCTAACCTTAAATTCCAAGCAGACCCTTTTTAGAGAGTCCATAAATTGACATCGTACCTACCGATACTTAAGGCGATGACCTAAGATCTAGAGAAAGATTATTCCAAAGGAAAGCACATTTGGGGGCAAAACAGAGCGCGCGTTTGGACGTAGAGTAACAAGGTGGTGGGCAAACCAAATGAAAAACATGCACGGAGTCGCCAACCTCACTCTCTATTCACAGGCCCAGCTACAGCAAACGAAAAATAAAGGGTAAAAAGGGAAAAAGTTTTGTTCAAAAACAATTTCACCGCATTATTTGCCCAGGGTTGCTAGGACGGCCGGCAAAAGCAACCAGGGGCATAGTGTGCTCAGTGTTGGAATGTTTCTGGGCGAACAACTGCCTCAGCAATTTTCCTCTCATGCGCAAAAATGAATCTGCAAAAGCTTATTTAACCGTACGGCGACATTTCCATGACACAACTAATCTAAAGTCATCTACCGGGGGCTGAACCGAAATTACGTAATTAAGGGTTTTGGCAGAATAACATAATGAATTTTTACCCAAATGCGAAAAAATTCGGTGGTCGCGGGCGAGTCGCACCATTAAACCAATTTTCTTTTTCTTTCGCCTTATTCCGTGGATCGATTGAGAACAGCATTTGAAGCCCCGCAGTCTGGTATCAGAGTGGTTATGGGTATCTGGTTGATAAAGGAAGTGATTGATTGATTTATTGATAAAGGAAGTGTATTCCGTGGATCGATTGAGAACAGCATTTGAAGCCCCGCAGTCTGGTATCAGAGTGGTTATGGGTATCTGATTGATAAAGGAAGTGATTGATTGATTGGTTGATAAAGGAAGTGTATTCCGTGAATCGATTGAGAACATCATTTGAAGCCCCGCAGTCTGGTATCAGAGTAATTATGGGCATCTGGCTGATAAAAGGAAGTGATTGATTGATTGATTGGTTGATAAATGAAGCGTATTCCATGAATCGATTGAGAACAGCATTTGAAGCCCCGCAGTCTGGTATCAGAGTGGTTATGGGTATCTGGTTGATAAAGAAGTGATTGATTGATTGGTTGATAAAGGAAGTTTATTCCGTGGATCGATTGAGAACAGCATTTGAAGCCCCGCAGTCTGGTATCAGAGTGGTTATGGGTATCTGGTTGATAAAGGAAGTTTTACTAACCCGTACACAGTCTTCACTGTAGTAAGAGAGATTTACTGTGGGATTTCGATTAGTTATTCGCAGTACGAAGGTGAGGCACCATCGACAGTCAGCTTGGAAGGCGGCCATGGCAATAACGCTTTATGACTGTCAATTTGGAGGCAAGTTTCATTGAAGTTCACCGAGAGATCGGACGCGAGTACCTTGTGTCATCGGTGGGGAGGCAAGTTAGATGTACCGCAAGAACTCATGACTCACCCGCGGCGCCAAGAATAAATGCAATATCCCTTCAGGCAAAACATATGAAACACAAAGGGGATATTTGCGCGCTTAGTCACTAGAGAATCTAATCCTGTGCTAATGCCAAAAGTTACAAAAGGATTAATAATCACTTGCAAACCGGCATTAACCATGTACCAAAGCTGAAATATTAATGAACAACCTTAAGGGAATTGAAAACTTAAAAGGAAATGTGAAAATTAATATTATTTCGTTGATAAATACTAACTTTTTTTTTTAAAAGCGACAAATTTCAAAAACTTAAAAATCACTGTAAAGACGACGAATAAAGTTAAAATAGAATTGCCAGGTGATGCATGCCCCTTTTTGGGTATATTAAGAAAACTATCCTTTACCCAAATTTATTTATAGATATTTCTGGATAACAATTATTTTTAGATCGCTCTGAAATACCGGTGAATATTTCACGATTTTGTCTGTTTTAGTGGATTGGCAATAAATTTAGACTGTGTTCTGCGTGTTTATCGAAACCTTCAAAAATAAGATATTTTTTAAAAAGAATTTATTGAAATATTGAGCTTTGGATATTCTTTCAAATGGAGATGGCCATTTGCGAAATAGTTGTAGATTCACCCAAGCATGAGAAAATAATTGCCGAGAAAATGAAAGTCCACAACAAAAGTTGACTGATTAAAAATGCCTAAAACCGATAAAAAACGTTTTATAGTAAGTTGTCCCTTTAAAAGCGCGTTAATTAGATATTTTGCCGACGAATATATGTTGTTTTTATCTTTTTCCAAGGTAAAGTCAAGGTGAAAAGGAAGAATTTGTATAGGTTTTGGGACTTCCCTAAGAATATGCGATTCATTTTCTGCTGAAAAGGAAAGAAGTAACTTTTTCGCTTTTCGAAGCCAGGATAGATGTGACAATATTGCGTTCACAAGTAGAGCTGCTTGAGAAGACTGATGTGTGCTGAATGCTACCAGTCTCCATGGAATTCCTACCAATTAAGAGACTCGAATCTGGTACATGATGTGGGAAAAAGGTTGCGTTTGACACGCGAAAACTGGCTGTTTATCAAAAATATCCCGCGCCGTACGTACCGGGATGCTCGGGTGAGGCAGCTCCCACGAACAGCCTGGAATTTTACTTCCCTTTTAGACAATCTGAGGAGCGATCGGCCGGAACGACGTGCATAGGGGCAGTTCTGGCCGCGTCAGCCACCTTCGTCCTCGCCGGTCTTCTTCACTTGGTCACGATACCGAGCGGGTGGCAGAGGCGGCGGATGCAGCCAAGTCTATCCAAATATAATCTAAGTCACGCACAAGCCATTGTCCCTGCGCCACCTTGTTGTGGGACACACGGTGGCCCTCATCGGACTCATACGATGGTCGAACTGTCGGTTGTTTGTCCATTCCAGCCATTGCACCCAATCCCAACACTGGTGGACTAACGGATTCGGAGAGCCGACTGGTGCATAGGAGAGGAAAGAGGGACTGATGTGGGAGACTGGGGGCTCCATCTTCACGCCGAATCCACGCATTACTCACGATGATAAATAATAAATGCTCGAAAAATCACGAGGCGGTAGGAACCATGGTTTTGGAAGGCGGCCAACTAAAGAGATAAATGCATTCTCATAGTCAGCATAGTAGGGTGACTGGAGGACTGAGAGTCAGGATGCATCGGCTATCTCTCAGTGTGACCTCTATGATAGTCTCATGCATGCGAGAGTCAAGTCGTCCTAAACTTAGCCTAGTATATGCAGTGGGAACAAGGGCGCGTGTGGCACGCGTAGATGTACAGCCTACCTTTGCCGGCCACTATGCGCGTGCCCACCTCGACACTGTCCTGCTACCAGAGCAAGGAGCATGAGGATGGGAGGGATAAAGCAAGTTCCCACCGTTACCATCGCGTCCACTCTATGGGGTCCACGGTTGACATCTTCTCACGATGGTCGAAGTGTCATGAGGATACTGACCGAACCTGTATTCGACCGTCTCAGCTAAAAAGTGGGAGTGACGTATCCAGTAGACCAACTGCACAGTGCATGAGCGTTTGTGATTCTTTCCAATGGGTCCTGCAAAAGAGGAGTTGAGTGGCATAGCAGACGGGTAGTGCACTCGAAACATTAGTTACCTCGGCCTCCACTGATTTGATGGGCGGCACTGATCTCGGTTGTTTTGCTAACCGGAAGAGGGTCACAGGCTTACGCTTCCCAATACCAAACGGTCTAGCTGGTTGGCCATGCGCACTAAAAATTATATGTGTACCTCTTCCCTGTGTTAAAATATAAACTGTCGTGAAAAATGAAGGCTAGGAGCATCAGAAAGCCTCAAAAAGGTTAGCTTAGTAATACCTAATGTATCAATGTTACAGTTCATCTAGGGTTAATGTTCAGATCGAACGCGTAATAAGCGATGTTATTGGTTTTTGAGCTCAGGTGTAATGGACGAAGCGCTTAGTTGGATGGGCGAGTGCAATATCAGATGACTATGTGTGTAGAATTGTTTTTAGTAACACGGGTCCGACCAGCGCCAAGCCTGGGCAATCCAATACCCTTTATCTGACTCGTCTCTGGTGATGGATTCGGGTGGGAATCTGAAGTCAGCCTAATAATGCTCTTTGTTCCGGTGGATCGTATCTCCTTCGAGACCACATAAATACGTTTTATTATGCGACTACCCACTTGGGACCTTTTGTTCTTTTTCATCCAAACCCGCGGATTCAGGTGCTTAAAGACCTGAAGTGGCAGTCCTGTCGACTCCATAACGAAAATCGGCTCTTGGAACAGTACACATAACAGTAACACCTCCCGCGTCCGCTGATGAGCGATTCCCGCCAGCCAAGGGGTTTGACCTGAGAACTAAAAAGAACGAGCGATGCGAGTTCCGATCCCTCTACAGGCGATATTTACCCGCTTGTGGGCCGGCAAGCGACAAAATCGCGAAAGCCCCAACCTATTCCAACAATAGGAAAATATATGCGGCCTGCTAGTCGCACTGGGTACGACCAAAGCAGTCTGTTTAGTGCAGGAAATATGGTAACATATGGTAGCGGGACGACATAATCCTCATAAATTTGGGTAAGATTACATCCACGGAGGAAAGCAGAGCCGAGAATCTCCCACTGCGAAGATGTCTCAGACCGATGCCCGGTGTTTCTGCAGATCAGTTCCTGGCCTCATCCCTTAGATGTCACTATTCTGGCAAGAAACGACAACTAACTCAATTAAAAAGACAAGTTTCAGTTCTATTTAAAACTGATAAGGTACTCACATTAAAAATTTAAAGAATCCAGCTAGTCTACTAGGATCCAAGGCGTGACTGCACAAGATCTTGGCCGCAAAACACCACCAACTACGTTTCTGTAAAATCATTTATGCTTTCAAGTGTTGTTAAACAGAATTGGAGGTTTTTCGCAAGAAGACTATTTTCTTGAGAAATGAAAGAAAAGATTTTCACAGGGGTGCTAAAAGGAATTACAAAGGCTGAATTTTCGAGGGCACAAAGTGACTGACAGATTTAAGAGAGCAAAAGGTTTTATTTGAAGTTCCGAAGGGAGACTGCTGGAATAAGGCATAATTCGGGAGATCGACATTTTCTTTTTTCAAAGAAAACTAAAAAGCAGGAGGCAGCTTTAAACTAGGCAGACCCAGTCATGAGTTCTGACCGCTTAACGATTTTTGCTTTGATGAAAGCCAGCAGCCCATTGGTCGAAGAGTCATGGTTTGTGATAACATCACTGCTGTGGATCTCCGGCTGGAGTCGTTTGGCAAGTTCTTTTCCAAGTTCAACGCTTCAAAAAGCAAGTAAAAATGCGTTAGGTGGGTGCAACGAAAAATTCAAACGAGTACAGAAAAATAGAAATGTAAAAGGTGAATTAAGAAGCTAGACAGGGCACAAGAGAAAGCACTTGTTGTTCAGAAGAAGCTTAGACAGGAATTTTTGGCTTAAGGCGAATAAAATCATACGCCTAACTAAAAAGACAGATATTGAGGATGCACAAATGATAATTGCGTTGCAGAGTATCATAAAAGGTTGACTGATATTTTCTGCAGGAATGGACAACTAAAAATTCATGCTTATCAAGATCTATGATGACTTAGAGAAAATAGGCGGATTATTTTGTGCAGCGTATCGTACTTTCCATTCTTCGCGCTTGAGGACGGTAGAAAAAGGCTAATGAAGATAAGCAGATAGTGAACATCCGGAACCGTGGGAAGCTAGAACTCAATCAGTTTCCTCGAACAGATAGCAAATCTAGTCTTCTATATCTGCAGAAGGAAGTCTCTGGTAAAAATTACACTTGAGGGGCACGTAGACGTCAATACTGCCTCCCTCCACTGGCTTCAATAGTAAAGGTGGGACTTAGTAAAAAGCGTGCAAATGGAAACGGAGGTTTGAATATGCTGACAAACAACTCACCCCCACTGGTCAAAAGAATTGATGTTCCAAATTATGCCCTGGGTGAAGATTTTGTGCTCATACATGGCCACCAACACTCCCAGCATGTAGGGTGTGAGGGCGGTGAAAAGGATCGAGTTGGTTGGTTTGTTGCCACGGAAGGTCTTGTGCGCTGTCAGTTTCTCCAACATATCCCCTGTGACGTTTGCTTTTCATCAGCTCCTCTCGAGCCTGATCTGATGTTTTGCCCAACATTAGAGCCTCGGTTTTGAGCGAGGAAGTTTGAGAGCAGAATCTGTTCAAGGAAAGCACATAAAACTGAGTGTAATTCAGAACAGCGCAGAAAGCATAGAGATGATGAGGGAATACCATCAACTGACCTCGTGAAATTCGTTCTCCTTGATGGGGTTTTGAGAGATTTACACGGAGCCGAGGAAGTCACAGGGTATCAAACGAGTGCCCTGATGAATGAGCTGATAGAGGCGTGCTGACCGTTAGTTCCGGGTTCGCCCCAAACAACTGGCCCAGTAGAGTAGTTCACAGTCGCACCTTCGCGTGTCACGTACTTGCCGTTGGACTCCATGTCACCTTGTTGGAAGTAGGCAGGAAAGCGATTCATGTACTGGTCATGGGAAGGATGCACGAGTCTCGGCCTTGTATCCATTATGATAGAGAATTCCGAGCAACGCCAGGATAACGGGAATCTGGAAGGACGAACCATGAGTTAAATTTTGAAAAGCGAAGGTAGGTCTCGGTGGGTGAAAACCAAAGTAACTGGATTTCAGTGATACCTTGGGGGATGGGGTGAATAAAAAGCGATCAGGGAAAAAACCGACAGGCAAATATTGGAGGGAAAAAGGATGGTAGAAAGGAGACTAGATCGGCAGAACGAAAATTGCCTTCGCCTGGCGTTTTAGATTCACCTCGAACCTGCTTTTAGAAACAGAATCGAAAAGGGAGGGGAGGGATGGATTTACAAAGGGTTGCACTACGTAGAGTATGCTGTTGCTATACAACCGCCTGTAATAAATGCGAGAGCTACAAATTGTGATGAGCGTATGGTTACATAGCAACGGTAGCCCATAAATACTACAAACGCCTGGGGAGACGACCGTCCTTATCGGTTTGCTGTCTCGATGACAGAGTTTATCATGAATTCAAACCGTCAGACAAAACAATTCCTTTTCAAACGATCGAGTCTCCCGCCTCTCAAATGCCTCTTGGAACTTGTTATTTTGCTTGTATCAGAAAATTTTGCGCCATATAAGTTCAAAGACCATATAAATTTGAGAAAAGAAGCCTTACATGTGCGTTCTAATGGAGCTTCTTTGAAGTGCTTGTCCATTGCATGGGCGCCAGCTAAGAGTTTTTCGAAGTTATCCATGCCTTCAAAAAATAAGATTCATTAGCACATTTAACTCTTCTCTAAAAAGTCTGTGATTTTTGGAATCCGAGTATAAACAATCAGGAGCATTTAAAGGTGTAAAAAGCATAAAATTGTTTAAATGACATTGGTTTCCGTTAAAATGATTAGTGTGACTCAAGAGCTCAACCAAAATATCTGTGAGTATAAAAATTACCAAGCAGTCTAATGGAGATAGGGACAGGGTTGTTGGCAGATTACGTTGTAAAAAGACAACTGCAAGGGCCATACTAAAGCGATTAAACTGGTGCAGTGTGCCGCTACAAGGAGAAATCTGAAAGCCCAGAACCAAACGTACCTATGTATAAAAGCGATGGATAATCCAATAGCGGACCACATGGAGTAACGTCCGCCAACCCACTAAAAGAACAAAATTTGCTTCATTCTTACTAGAAAGAAGATCAGGGCAAAACAAAGCAGTGTAAGCAGACCTCGCGGTGCGACTTGGACTCAAAAGGACCTTAACCACTTAAACGGTTAACGGATTATTTGCTGGCGTTAACTGTTCTAATAAGGTATAAAAATGAGAAATAAATTGCGATGGTCAGTTTACTGAAGTGCACAACTTGTTAGCCAAAATCCAAAGCCTGAACGCAGGCCAAATGATATAACGTACATCCCAGAATTCGAACATATTCTCCTCAGCGATTCCGAACTTCTTCACTTCTGCTGTGTTGGTTGAAAGAGCGACAAAGTGCTGAGCAACAGCTTTTTCCTAAAAATAACACAATGAGCAGAAATGAAATGGGAAAAGCAATTAATCGTTCTAAACGAAATCGGTATTAGCTTTACATGAAATGCCCATGCAACACAGAAGCTATGGTTGACAAGAAAAACTCACATCGTTGGCGGCTTTTCAGGAACCAGGCCTTTGCGTAGGCGGCGTTAGATCATGGTTTCGGCAGTTGTGAGAAAGTCTACAAATACAGGTTTAAAGTGGACAAATGGAACCAGGAGGCTCGATGATTTGGGAATTTTTCCCCGAAAATCAAAATTAGAAAGTAGGGTTTAGGGCAATGTAGGTTTCAAACGCATATAGATACAAAGGCGAAATGATTTAAAACTGTTTGAATAAAAGGTACCTGGTGTGAGTTTCTACAGATAACTAAGCAATTTTTAGCAATCATGGCGTCAGAGAAAACAAACACCTTGGATGCGATGATAAACAGTGTAGTTTCAGGCGACAGCAGTTTTAGAGTTTCACTTATGTGAGTCCCGTCGATGTTTGAGACAAAATGAACCTTGAGCGAACCCGCAAACGGCTTGAGACAATTGGTGGCCATCACTGGACCCTAAAAAGTAATAGAGCAAGAACAGAAGTGTTGGTGAAGTAAAACAGGAATCAATGTACGCACATTGAGTTATTTTCAAGGAAGTATGAAAATATGTTAGGATCTTGTCCAGCCAAAATTACGTGCATATGTTTCCCATAAAGTAGGCATCTAGTAAACGAAAGAGTAACTCAAGGGTGGTTTTGGGGACAGAAACCGATGCACGTTGTGACTACTCATTTGATGATTGTCTTCCCGCCGACAGTATTTCGAGACGCCAATTTAACATGGAGCTTAGTGTAAAAAAATTTCTTGTCGACACCCCTAGTTTTTGGCGGTCCTAAGTCACACATAAAACAGCCGTTTACGGTGGCCTAAGCAAAATTTTCGGACAGTTCGAGATATAACCGAGAGGACCGGAGAGTGGATTTTTGGGGACCTTGATTCTATCAGGCGATTTTTTTATTATTTGATTTAAAGTCATAAATCCGGATCGAGATCAGTACAACTTTTCATTATAGGCCCGACGCAAACTAAGTTCGAAATTTTTTTACCTTAAGGAAGGAAGGAAACATGGTTGATTTTATGAATATCTTTCCTGTTGTATAAATTTTTCCCGATGTTAATGAGCATGCACACGTACGTCCTGAGCTATCAAATCGGATGGACACGATGTGTATTACTCTTTTCCCTGTGTGTCTGTAAATCCAGGCGTTTAAATAGGTTATCACGAATCGACCATCTAAGACCTTGATTCGGCTTTGTAAAAATTAAAAGTGGAACGCCAAAATCACATCGAATAAAAATACATGAATAATTGTATAAGCGGACGGTCATCTAGCAAAAGATAGTCAACAAAGGCAAAATGATTTAGGTTATTTCGGAGTTACGAATTTTTAAAAATAGTAAAACTGTCCCTATGAGGGAAGAAAAAAACTCGCTCAATCAAACGTTATGGCTATAAGGAATCGTATTTATCGGTTTTATTGGAATAGAGCTACGGAACATACCAAATCCGACCCACCGATACCGATGTTGACCACGTCCGTAATGGACTTGTTCGTATATCCCTTGAATTTTCCATTCCAGACGCTCTCTGTGAAGTCGCGCATCTGCTTTAAGGTGGCATTGACTTTGGGCATGACCTACAGGGAAGTAAGCTTGAATTTGGTCTCACGTCTTGCCCATCCACCAGAATCGGGGTGTTGGATCGATTTCGCAATGCAACGTGCAGGACCGCCCGGTTTTCGGTAAAGTTAATTTTTCTCTCCACTAAACATTTTATCTCTCATTTTGCTCTACGTTTGATTTCCGAGCCTACAAATTATAAAAGCGGATAACATTTACCAACTGCAGTAATTTTTTTCGAACAACTCTTCGTCAATTAGGTTTTTGGAGTAGTCGACGAGGAGTTTTCCCTCCGCAAGTTCAAGCACCTGACTAAAAATTGCACAACAAAAAAATAAAGCCACTGCACGTTCAGCTGTATGTGCTACAGAGCACATATACGCTGTCCCGAAACGGGACAGAAGACTTACCTGTATTTCTCAAACCGTTTTAGGGTCTTTTGCAAAAAGCTCCTTGAGTGGAGTCTCCATCGGCTGAAGCCATTCAAAAAAATTCAACAAAGGGCACTCATTGTGTTGAAAGTCCCTACCTTACGTGACAACGACAGAAAAATTAATAGCAGCGCGCCGTCGCAAAGGTGAAATAACTTGGTACATCGGTCGCGTAAAAACAAAGACCTAAGTTTCAAAATGTCAGCTAATTTCAACAGCTCTCTGTCGTATAGTGTCTTCCTATGACGATTTATAGGTATAAGCGCAGGAATAAGCCCATGAATGTACGATGTGGCACTAAAACTCTTGAATTCCAGAATAATGGGAACATTTATTAAGGTTCAGCTAGGTTGTCAAAGCGAGAGAGAGACCCTAGCAGCACATGGCCCCAAATCAGTAGAGGGGGCTCAGAGGGGGCCAGAGGGGGCCGAATGGGGCCAACCTCCCACATCTTTAAGGACATATTTAACACAGGTCAGGGTTTCTAGCAAAGACTGGATAAGGTGTCAGTGTTTGAATTTAAACTCAAATGGGCAATATTTCCAAGATTAAATACTGCTTAAGCTTAATAACTGGGTTCTTCGATGAACAGATTTTGGATGCTTTGTTTAAGTCAGTCATTTGGACGCCATTTTTCTACTAAGTGTGCGCCAGCCTGCCGTGTGACTTTCACGACTGACTTATTGTTCACAAATCTGCTGATACTGAGGTAGGTAATCCAGAGGGCAAAGATGTTTTAGAAGATAAGTTGCTACCTTTTGCCTTTTAAATTTTTATGTTAAGTTACGTATGCTCAAGCTGAATGTAAAACATTAACGGAAATTTTGGGACCTCACTGAATGTTAAATATGCCCTCATATCCTTCATATATCATGTTCTGTTGTTCATGCAAAGTAACCATGAAGCGTAAATATAACAGAATCAAGCGGAGCTCTGTGTATAAGCGGATATCGCGTACAAAGCAGGCGTATTATGCCGCAACCGAAGTAACGGATGGTCCTTCGACATCTTCGTCATCGGCGTTGTACCCCTCACCGGAGCCTCAAATGCCTGAAATCTTTCCCGAAATTTCAAATGGTAGGTTTTTCAGGCAATTTTTATTTTGAGTTAAAATGCAGAAGCAATAGGGCTCACGGAACAAACGAGTTAATTACAAAGCAGATGTTTTTTAGCTGATTTGCAGGACGTCTGCCGGAAGACGAACATGCCACTAGCAAACGTTAAAAGCTTTATTGGAGATGCTCCGTCCTTACCATCCAGACGTTCCGAAGGACCCAAGAACGTTATTGTGTACTCCACGTACTTGCATTCACAAGGTCCTGAAGAACGAGAGTTATATCCATCTGGGCCTTGGACGTGGTTTACTGGATGAGCTGAACCGCCGGTGAGCAACTGATATTCCTGAAATGGGCATCCAGTTGCACATCAATGGGAGTGAAGTTGATCAAAGGCTCAGGAAAAATGCCTCTGGGCAATTCTTGCTCAGGTAAACTACCCGGTAGTTGAACGGCCGTTTGTAGTAGGTGTGTTCTCTGGGTTCGGCAAGCCGGAGCCGCTGGATGATTTTCTGAGGGATTGCATTGATGAATTGAAATAAATTTTTGAATTTGGCCTACGGATTCCACAAACTGGGGAAATAAGTAAAGTTAAATTATCCAAGGTGATACGTGACTCACCAGTTCGCTCATATGCCTGACAGGTGAAAGCCCAAAATGGGCACTGTGCCTCAACTTCTGCTGGGGCGGATCAACTGAAAAGCTGTCATTTATTAGCTGCTCACTCTATACAGTTTTCACTGGTAGGTTATACCGTTACCTTGACGTCTGCAAAGGCTAATCACCAAAATAAAGAAATAAATAAATAGGTTTATTGATTTGGCACTGCTTGGGCACCGTCAAATCCTAAGAACACAGGAAAAAACCTAAAATAAACTCCTCTTTTCATTAACCACTTTTGATTTGGTTTGTTTGTTTGCTTAAAAAGCAGTGTTCGAAATGAAAAGTTTGTTTTAAGTAAAAAAAACCAGCTAGTACCATTCGTTTCATAAAGCCAAATCAAAACCTAGGCGTGCGGCTCGTTGCGCATTCGAGCGTCAATAAATGCTCTGTGGATGTTATTTGCAGAACTGCTTTTGACTGGTTCCATGGTGTAAGAGACAAGTAATGTGGAAGAAAAAAACACCGTGAGGCAACTGAAAAGGTAAAACTATTCCATTGAGTTAATCCAGCATGCATATTTAGCTTCCGGAATGTCCCAACAGTGGTCTAATTTGCAAAATACTGTCTGCGTCTGAAGACACGGTAATAATCTCAATGTCTTTACACTTAACGTACTTAAGGTGTAAACGTTAGTAAATTACTGATATTTATTTTACTTCTGACTTTGTGATTTATAACTGTTTTCATAATGTTCATCTAGCCTGGCATGCCTGGGTAACCAACAAATATCTATTTATTTTAGGAACCACCTACGGATAACGGTAGCAATGTGCACAAACTATGACAAATTTTCCTACGCATGTACATATTTTTCTACTTTTTTTATAATAAAAATACTTTGCGAATTTCCTCTACACATATCTTTTATCATAAGTGAGTGGGTACATAGCAGGAGTGGCTAGAACGGATACAAATGGAAGCCGTATTAATTGTATAACATTGGGCCGTTAAAAGTACAACAAATAGGGGTGCATCAGTAGTGGCCGATTATCATGGGTAAGCTATGTCCACTGGTCGTACGTTCCAAGGAAAGAGGGCTGCTACTTCGAGAAAATCATGGGGTCCCGCTGTATAAATTTTTCCAGTGAGTGGGCCAGAGGGGACCAGGCGGGGCTGGTGCTGGTAGGGGAAGTAACACATCAACTAATACAATATAAGAAACACCAGCAACAGAAAAGAGCATCTGGAAGATACGCTTTAAAATCAGTGTATCATTTTTAACCAAAGAAGGAAAAAATTACAGAACAATATATAATAATAGGGAAAATGCAAGGATCTTCTTTCGGTTCAGGAATTTTGAGGGAAATATACTTATATCTTTGAACTCCCTATTTGCCACACAAAAATCACAAGAATTAGAAGCAATTTAAAGAAGTTACAGTCAAGTGAATGTAGGCAGAGTCACATAGTACGCTGCTGTTTGTAAAATTATCGGTCGATATATTTTTTATTTGAGTACCCGGAAGGGTACTGTAATTGGAAAAAAGAATAAATTAATACGAGTGTGAAATCTTGCACAGTGAAGTTATAGATAGGTAGATATTTTTATTTGAGTACCCGGAAGGACACTGTCATCGGAGAGCAATCAATTACAACTAGTGCGATATCGTGCACAGTTAAGTTTGAATAGTAGGTCAGCTATTCGGGATGACAAAATGACACAAATCAGTGTGGTCGAAAAAAATAGGCAAAAGAGCAGACAGTTAAAAACTCCCTCAGCACTGTTATGTAAAAGGCATATGTTGCATGGGGTTTGTTAATTTATAAGAAGAAAAAATGTCACTCAGGGAAGAAAAACATACGCCTGAGGTAGAACCGACATACCCATGAGAGCATATGATCGTTAAAAATGCTCCTCATCATGGAAGAAATCATTTAACAACAGAGGCTACTTTTCAGCACCGCAGGTGTGATCTCAATGCATATCGACTGGCTATAAGCGTAACGGTCAAGGATCCTAGACAGGGGAATCCTTCGCAGGCATCATGCGTTCACTTAGGGTCAAACGAGGAAAAGGACCGCAGAGATCGTGGTGGTCATGGTAGAATTACCAGAGAAGCGACCATAATACTCTTATTGCTGATTTCTCAGACCACTGACAGAGTAACCCGAAAAGATCGTCAGCAGTCAGTGTACGCTCGATAGCGGGGGGAGGAGGATAGGGCGGCAAAGCACCATCGCCTTAATAGGTTGCAGATGCGATGGCGGACGAAGTTACCGCCCTTTAAAAAGAGTCGAGAAAGAGGAGAACCGTGCAACCCAAGAGAATCATTAGAGGCGTCAATATTTCCAAATTGTGATCAAAATCAAGAGGGGATGAAAACTGGCTGCAAAGAAAGTCTTTTCTTAAAGAAGAGGTGCAAAAGAAAAAAAAAGCTCCATTAGGCCATATGAATCAGCATGGTAGGTTGCTTCCGAGCGTATTACGAAAGGATAATGGGGAATCTGGCAATTGAGTAAGAAGGCGTCAACTTGATGCGGTCAGGGGTGTTAGTTTGCATCAGAATTGACGGTGTATCTGAAGCCTTCACAGCTCAGCTTTTAGTCCTGATTATGATAATCAGCAAAAGAAATGGAGGTGCTTTAAAATGAGCGCATAATATGACACAATTGTTTAGCGATCATTTTGCGGAGGGATGGGTTATGAAGATATCATAGTTCATGGGAGAAACGACACGTAGAAGACGTTATTTGGAAACGGTCTTCTTAATTCTTGATGATCCTTTCTCGGGTTCATGGCGAAAGCTGTTCGGGAATGAAGATAGAAGGTTCTACACCATTTTGCGGTGCATATGCGAAACTAGGTCGCCGACCAATGTTTCGTGGCAATAAACATAATGCCCCTGCGATGTGCATAGTTATGGGGATACATAGCACATGCAATTGATGTTAGAATCGTCACAAAATTAACAGAGAGTCGGTTAGGATATTCAACAATAAGAATATGAAAATATAAGGACCCAGCCTTGGGTTTGAGCCCTTTCTGCGATTGAAAGCAGATACAGGGAGCACACAGCCGGCGTGAGTTTCAGAAATTAGCAAAGATCGAGGCTTGCAATTCCAGTTGAGATAAATCCTATACCAGGGAAGAATCAGCAGCATTGGAATTTTTGTTTTTTTACAAGCCTCAGAATCCTTACGTCAAGGTCGCAATTTACGAACTCAGGGGAATATGCAGACAATTCTTTAATAATTTCCCAGCCCCGTGTCTTCTACACTGCGGTAGAGATTAAAAACTCATAGGCTCGAAGGACTTGAAATTGGAAACCAAATTCAAATGACGCGCGAAGTTGAATTTTCTCTTACACAACCAATAATTTCAGAAAAAAATTTACAACAATAACTAAAATAAACCTATAGAGATCTCATTTCACCAATTGTATGATCAACATCACGTTAGAAAAGATCATTTTTTATTTTCATATCGTATAAACAAGCTAAATGTATTAAGGTAGCTTAATAATAAATATTGAATCCATTCCATATCCGATAATAGCCACCAGTTCAAATCAATTCAATTACGTTTTTTGAGGGAAATAGGCATTGGTCGTTGAATACCCTATTTTTTTAACGTGGAATTAAGGGTGGTTAGCAGAGAATAGATAGATGTTTTATTTGAGTACCTGGAAGGGCAATGATATAGGATGAAAATAAATTAAAACGAGGGCGAAATTGTTTGCAGTTAAGTTGTGAATAGTAGGTTAGCTATTGGCGATGACAATTGACAGAAATCAGTGTAGTCAAAAAAATCAAATAAAAGAGCATACAGTGAAAAAATGTCCTTGGGCATTGTTATGGAAGAGGCATATCTTGAAAGGGGTTTGTTGGATTATAAGGAGACAAACCTGTCGCTCTGAGTTGAAAAACAAACACGTTAGGTAGGACCGACATGCTGATGGGAGCGTATGAGGGTTAAAAACGCTCCTCATCGTGGGAGAAAGCATATAACAGCAAATGCCACTTTTTAGCACCGTAGATTAGATCCCAATGAGAATTGACTGGCTTTAAGCGTAACTGTCAAGAATGCTAGATAGGGGAATCCTTCGCAGGCATCATGCGTCCGCTAAGGGTTGAACGATGAAAGGTCCGAAGAGATCAGGATGGTCATGGTAGAATTGCCAGAAAAGCGATCATGATACTCTCATTGATGATTTCTCAGACCACTGACAGATGAACCCGAAAAGGTTGTCAACAGTCTGTGTAGGGTCGACACCGCGACACGGCTCCGCGAGAGCATATGAAGCAGCATGGTAAATTTTTTATGAGCGGTGTATGAAAAAGTAGAGAGATTTGGTAATTGAGTAAGAAGCTGGCGACATAATGCACTCGGGTGTGCTAGTTGCCATGACAATAAATAAATAGATTGTTTATTAAAGGCCTAGAGAGCCCCATCCTTTCAAACGTAGTATCAAGGTATAAATAAATACAAAGTGGGTAATTGCTGAATTATATGAGCAGCCATATTAACAGCAGAAATGAAAAAATATGTTAGGCATATCCGATTGAGCAAGATTTTCCATTTTTAAAACAATAGTCAACAAACTTTGAAATATACGATTAACTAGAAAAGAAGCAGTAAAAAACTCCAACGGTTAAATCAGAGGCGGAGTTCAGCGAGCCGCCAATTTAAAAAAAACTAGGAGAAAAAAACTGCTTCACTAAAAAATTAATAGCTAGATGCAATCGGATAGTATTGTGATGTTGTTGACAACGTATGAGGGTTCGGAACGCTCCTTGTCGGGTGAAAGATAATATAGCAGTCAGAGCTACTGTTTATAAACACCAGTGGAGGTAAGAGAAGAGGAATTCATCGAAGACAACAGGGTCGAAACAAAGAGGGGAAAGTAGAGGTCACGAGATCATCCTCGAGATACAACCTTGCTGACTGCATAGTCGACCAACAAAGAGGCGAAACCACGAGAACCCGCCTTGATCATGAACTGAACCTGGAGACCATCGACAGGGTTGCAAAATCGGAGGAAACAGTCTCTCGCCAGGAAAGGTGTCAACATCAAAAAGGAATGGAGAACCACTGGCAAACTCACTTCAAAGGCTTCATCGTTCTTTGCTTCGTAGTAACATTCAATAGTGAATTCGGTTCGGAAAATCACTTCTTATTGTGATCAGTAAACTATTCACTTGATAATTAGGCTGCTCGTTAAAACTTAATGCATCCTCGTAGAGATCTTGCTGGCATGGGAAACGCAAATGTTCACGACACGACCACGCGAGAAAATTATTCACCGCTTCAGCCAGGATTCGAAACACCAACCTCTCGATTAGCAACCGATGCTCTTGACCGCTCGACCACGCCCGGGAAGCCAGCAGACAAAAAAGTAGTATATCCTCCAAAAATAATGATCTTGCCTACCTTTGTAAACCATTTTTCGATTTCATGTGACAAAAACTTACCAGAAATACTCAAGTCACTCTCAGCAGACCAAGAAGAACCACCAAGCATCAATATTGAAGAAAGCAGTGCACTACTGAACATTACCAAAACTAAGCTAAACAGTGAAGGGCTGGCACACTGTGATGGATGCCGAGGACTCACAACCAGAGTTTTGAGATAAGAAGGAGACCTGGATCTCCTTTCAGAAATACTAGCAGTCCTGATCAAACATAACAAAATTAACTTGCCGAAACACGATGCAAATGAGCTGAAAAACATCACCAAACTAGACCATAATAATCGCAAGGATAGGGTAGAGGTCAAAAGACACAACATTAAGCTAAACAAAAAGAGAAAAAGAACGAAGTCATTAGAACAAACCTCTGAGTCAGTTGAAATACAGATGACCAGAAAGAAAATAAGCTAGGAGGAAGTTATGTCTTGCATTTCCCCAGGTTCGGGAAATCTGGTGCACATAGAAGCTGACTGCGAAAAAGTAAATCAGCGATCGACGGTCTCTGAAAAGTCGAAAAACAGTCATAGTTAGGTATCTTTAATGCCACGGACGAACGACAGTCGCATGCTCTATACATGTCCATCGAACTATAATGGAGCAGGGCATGGTAGCCAGCAAAGTAATGGCGGAAAAGCGGCCTGTGACTTATCGACAGACCTGGATGCCAAAAACCCACATTCAGGTTTCCCGGGTGCTATTCGAGCAAACGCAGTCAGAAGAAAGCCCGCTGTTTGAAAGATCCATAGAGATGTCTGCAAATCAACCAACAGGCTCACCGATGAAGACCAATTTGAACACAGTATTAAAGAATGTAACAAAGGGCATGATTTAACCTTCCATCAATAAAAGAAAGCAGGATGCAGAAACGAGTTTTATCCCTGAGAGATCATTTTGTCTGGTAGTTCAGGGAGTCTCAGAGGCTACTGGGGAAACGCCAAAAGAAAGGGTAAAACAGGATCTGCTGACAGTCCAAAATTTATTGAATGATACAAAAGAAACTGGTTTGATAGTCAAAATCAAAAAGATCTTTCGATTGGGGCCTCACGTTAGAAATGAAACGCATGAGGTTCGACTAAGACCGTTAAAAGTCGTCTTGGGGAGCAAACAACAGGCAGATCTATTGCTCTCTCGAAAGTCCCGACTACGAAGAATAATCGTGGAGTTTTTTCAGCCGGATTACTCTCCCACCGATTGGCTGGAAATGAGGACACTGGTAGCAGAATTGAAAAGACGTCAAAACGAGGAAGAACACAATATGAAAATTGTAGACAACAAATCGTCAAAACGGTGCGCTCGTTTTTATGGGAACATCCGGTGAAATTAACGGCAACCACGCCGGTCAAAAGCCCTACCAAATGCCTCTCCTTGACTTCATTGGTTCCTACTTGTCTAACCGCAGCCAGAAGGTCTTAGTAGGTAATAGCAACTCGACGCCTCAACCGATCACGAGTGGCGTTTTTCAAGGCACGGTTCTAGGTCCCCTTCTCTTTATTCTGTTCATAAACGAAATTTCAGCTTTACTCACGAATTCACATAATTTGGTTTACGCTGACGATCTCAAGTGCATTTATTCATTTTCTAAAGACTGCCAATAGTTGCGTGGATAAAATCAACACTGATCTACTTATGCTCTCACGTTGGAGCTGTACTTGGCAGATGGAGTTTTCTTCATCCAAGAGTAGTTTTATGTGTTTTGGCCCCACTAAGCTTCCTGGACCCATCGTATTTCAAAATAGTACACTTTTAGAAAAATCAACCATAAAAGACTTAGGTCTAAGTTACACGAACAAGCTAGCATTATCGCCTCATGCAGATCGAATTTCTGCAAAGGCTGCACAGATATGTGGTTTTATATCGCACAATTTCTTCCTTCCGGAAATAAAGTTAGACCTGTACCGCATGTTTGTTCTTCCTATTCTAGAATACTGCTGTCCCCTCTTTGGGCTGATGAACGCTTCTGACCGCAGTAAGATTGAAAAAGTTCAGAGGGTTTTTACTCGAAGACAATTTTCTCTTCCTGGATCCAGTATCTCTTATAGGGATAGATGCAAGTTGGCAAACATTAAATTTCTGTGGGTTACAAGACTCGAAGCCGGTCTCTGCTTCCTGTTTCGCGTTAACTCTAGCCCCAATCTCCCACGAATGAACGCTCTTACTCCGGTAGATCGACCGTATGCCACTCGTAATTCCTCCATGATCATTTCACTCCCCCTTAGCTCCACAACTAACCGGTCTCAGTTTTTTGCCTCCAAATATGCTTTCATCTGGAATAATCTTCCACTGCAAATTAGGTTGTCGTTCACATTAGCTATTTTTCAAAACAAAGTTACGCAAACATTTAACTTCGGAAGATATAAAGTCCTTATTGTCTGTTTCCTTCCCAAACTCGCAACTTTTGGATTTCGAAAAGGGTCCTCCTGGTATTTGAGGCAGTTCCCTTGATATTATAATGGTCTCTTATTATATATCCATCATCCTCTGCAGAGTCAATCTTTGCATTTACTTTTGCTTCCCCTCATTTTAAACTAGCATCGCCAAGTCTTGGCAACCTTGGTACTTTCCTCCGCTTTTGCAACCCCGACGATGGTCTCCAGGTTCAGTTGAGGATCAAGGCGGGTTCTGATAGATTTTGCTTCTTTGATTTGGGGGACTATGCAGTCGGCAAGGTCGCATCTCAATGATGATCTCATGACCTCTACTGTCCCGTCTTCGTTTTGACCCTGGTGTCCACGATGAGTCCGTCCTCTCTCACCTCCACTGGTGGTTACAAACAGTAGCTCTGACTGCTATATTATCTCTCACACGACAAGGAGCGTTCCGAACCCTCATACGTTGTCAGCATCATCACAGATCCATCCCATTGCATCTAGCTATTAATGTTTTAGTGAAGCAGTTTTTTCTCCTATTTGTTTTTAAAATTGGCGGCTCGCTGAACTCCGCCTCCAATTTACCGTAGAGTTTTTTTACTGCTTTTTCTAGTTCACCGTTTATGTTAAAGATTGTTGTCTATTGTTTTTAAAAATGGCAAATCGTTCTGAATCGGATATGCCTACCATAATGTTAATTTCTGCTGTTAATATGGCTGCTCACATAGAGCAGCAATTATCCACTTTGTATTTATTTATACCGCGATACTAAGTTTGAAATGACAGGGCTCTCTGGGCCTTAAATATACAATTTATTTATTTATATTTATTTATTTGAACCCGGACAGGAGACTGGATATATCTTGTGAAATATCCAACAAAAACCGCCTTGTGGAAGAAAGAACTAAAAATCTTCAGAAATCGAGGGAAGAAAACAAGATTAAAATGATGTAAACAAATGTGCAGAGTCTATTGAACAAACTGGATGAAATTAAACTGGTCGTGGACCATTTACAACCTGACTTCATAGCTCTAACTGCAACATGGTTAAATGAGCAAATCGCAGACACAGAAGTCATGATAGACGAATTTCAGCTTATCAGCATGGATAGAAACGAACATAGGGGTGGTGGAATCGCTATGTTCATACGAGAAGGTATTGACTTCATTCCGGATGGGCCCTCGCCAAATAGGAACTCGTCTTGCGAAATACTTAGTTGTAAAACTGAAAGTCCCAAACCAACTAGACCTCCATATTGCCGTGGTTTTTAGACCCCCAAGACAGTGAACGGACACGGACGAAGCACTCATCACAGAGGTAAAGCGAATCTGCCGTAGCAAACCCATAAATACTTAGAGATTTCAACGCTCCCGATATCGATTGGGTGTCAATGTACTGCTCGCGATCGGAAAATTCATTCGAACAGAAATTATTTCAGTTGGTAAATGACGAGTTTCATACCCAACATGTCACAATGGAGACGCGGTCCCGAAAAAGGCAGCAGTCAAGCTGTTTGGAGCTAATCATAAGTAGAGACGACAACTGCATCCTTGCATTAAGTTCTTACGTGCCGCTTGGATGAAGTGATTATTGTCTTCTTGCTTGGGAGTACAGTCATTTTTCTGTACCCAAACGTGGTGCAGTAAGGGAGAGAAATGTATGGAAAGGTGATTATCCCAAAATGAAAGAATTACTGAATGGGATAGACTGGAGCCATGCAAATGTGCCTGGTTCTTCATTAGTAACTTGATTCAGCAGTTGGTAGAGAAATTCTGCCCACTTAAAAGGCGATCGTTCGTCTCCCGACCTGAGTAGGTGACATCAGAAATAAAATGGAATCTTAAGAAGAAAAGAAGACTGTGGAGAACATATGCCAGATATCAACAACCCGAACATTTTTCCGCTTTTAAGAAACAGCGAAATTGGTGTCGGAATCTTCTGAGAAAATAAAGATCAGCCTTTGAGTCAGAATAGGCAAAGACATACCAAGAAATTCGAAAAGGTTTTTTGCTAACGTAAATAAGGCAAAACGAAATCGGGACTCCATTCCTTGTCTAAAAGTCTATCAGGGAAACAGGTTAACTGATAACTCTGATAAGACCAGCCTCTTATCCAATTTCTTTATGTCCGTGTATACCGAGGAACCACCTTTTGACGAGGAAGAATACTACAGTACTGCCACATCTACAAACAAAATAAGCACGATGTCGTTCCCAATGGACACAGTAAGAAAAACTCTGAAACAGCTACAGCCCACTAAATCACCTGGCCCAGATGGTTTATCCGCAAAAGTTCTCAATGAACTCACAGACCAACTGGCCTCTCCACTCTCCAAGATATTTGAAAGTTCGATGGAGGTGAGGGCTCTGCCTACCGAGTGGAAGATAGCCAACATAACCCCCATCTATAAAGGAGGAGAGAGGACATCACCAAACAGTTTCCGACCAGTCAGCCTCACAAAGTATCTGTTGCAAAATGATGGAGAAGATAATCAAAACGGAACTGATGAGGCATCTTGAAGAGAATAACTTGCTAAGTTCATATCAACATGGATTTCGAAGTGGTCGATCCTGCCTCACAAACCTGCTCTCATCCATGGAAAAATTGGACAAAATCATTAGAAATGGGTTTGTCAGTCGATGCGGTCTACATTGACTTTAGCAAAGCCTTTGACAGGGTTCCACACAAACGTCTGATCTTTAAGCTCCGTCAAATGTGTGGGACTGACAACCTACTCAAATTGTTGGCCGACTCACACAGACAGGCGCCAGCGTGTTTGTATTGGAAACGCCAAGTCTCACTGGGAAACCATTCACATGGGAGTTCCGCAGGGCAGCGTTCTGGGTCCCATTTTGTTTCTGATATACGTAAACGACTGCCTGGATTGTCTGACATGCGAGAAGGTAATGTTCGCTGACGATCTGAAGTTATGGAACTCGATTGAAAAACCGGAGGATGCGCGGAAATTACAACAAAACTTAGATCGCTTGCAAACATGGTGTGATCAGTGGCTGCCGAACCTTAATATTAACAAATGTCAAATAATCCGACTGCGGTCTAGTTCCAGAAGGATGATTAGGTTTAAATATCAGTATTTCATCAGTGGTCACCAACTCCAGGGGGTAAATATTCTAAAGGACTTGGGTATATGGATAAATAAATAAATAAATAAATAAATAAATTGTATATTTAAGGCCCAGAGGGCCCCATCATTCCAAACTTAGTATCATGGTTTAAATAAATACAAAGTGGATAATTGCTGCACTATGTGAGCATCCATATGAACAGCAGAAATGAGTAGTATGGTAAACATATCCGATTCAAAAGATTTGCCATTTATAAAACAAAAGTCAACAATCGTTGGCATATACGGTGAACTCGAAAAGAAGCAGTGAAAAAACTCCTAGGGTTAAATCGGAGGCGGAGTTCGGCGAGCCGCCAATTTAAAAAAATAGGAGAAAAACTGCTTCACTAAAAATTAATAGCTAAATGCAATGGGATAGTATTGTGATGTTGCTGACTGCGTATGAGGGTTCGGGACGCTCCTTGTCGGGTGAGAGGTAATATAGCAGTCAGAGCTACTGTTTATAAACACCAGTGGAGGTGAGAGGACGAACTCATCGTAGACAACATGGTCGAAACGAAGAGGGGACAGTAGAGGTCACGAGATCATCATCGAGATGCGACCTTGCTGACTGTATAGTCCATCACCAAAGAGGCGAAACCATCAGAACCCACTTTGATCATCAACAGATCCTGGAGACCATCGTCAGGGTTGCAAAATTCGAAGGAAAGTATCAAGGTTGTCAAGAGTTGGCAATGCTAGTTTAAAAGGAGGGGAAGAAAAAGTGAATGCAAAGATTGACTCTGCAGAGGATGATGGAAAATATAATAAGAGACCAATATAATATCAAGGGATCTGCCTCAAATACCAGGAGGACCCTTTTCAAAATCCAAAAGTTGCGAGTTTGGGAAAGAAACAGACAATAAGGACTTTATATCTTCGAAGTTAAATGTTTGCGTAATTTGGTTTTGAAAATAGCTAATGTAGACGACAACCTAATTTGCAGTGGTAGATTATTCCATATGAAAGCATATTTGGAGGCAAAAACTGAGACCGGTTGGTTGTGGAGCTAAGGGGTGGTGAAATGAACATGGAGGAATTACGAGTGGCATAGGGTCGATTTACCGGAGTGAGAGCGTTAATTCGTGGGATATTTGGGCTAGAATTAACGCGAAACAGGAAGCAGAGACCAGCTTCGAGTCTTCTAACCCACAGAAATTTAATGTTTGCTAACTGGCATCTATCCGTATAAGAGAAACTGGATCCAGGAAGAGAAAATAGTTTTCGAGTAAAAACCCTCTGAACTTTTTCAATCTTACTGCGGTCAGAGGCGTTCATCAGCCCAAATAGGGGACAGCAGTATTCGAGGATAGGAAGAACAAACATGCGGTATAGGTTTAACTTTATTTCCGGAAGGAAGAAATTATGTGATATAAAACCACATATCTGTGCAGCCTTTGCAGAAATTCGATCTGCATGAGGCGATAATGCTAGCTTATTCGTGTAACTTAGACCTAAGTCTTTTATGGTTGATCGTTCTAAAAGTGTACTATTTTTGAAATACTAGGGTCCAGGAAGCTTGGCGGGCCAAAACACATGAAACTGCTCTTGGATGGAGAAAATTCCATCTGCCAAGTACAGCTCCAACGTGAGAGCATTAGTAGATCAGTGTTTATTTTGTCAACGCAACTATTAGCAGTGTCTTTAGAAAATGAATAAATGCACTTGAGATCGTCAGCGTAAACGAAATTTTGTGAATTTGTGAGTAAAGTTGAAATTTCGTTAATGTACAGAATGAAGAGAAGGGGACCTAGAACGGTGCCTTGAAAAACGCCACTCGTGATCGGTTGAGGCGTCGAATAGCTATTACCTACTAGACCTTCTGGCTGCGGTTAGACAAGTAGGAACCAATGAAGTCAAGGAGAGGAGGCCGGATGCCGAGGGCTTCCAGTTTCACTAGAAGACGTCTGTGCGGTACCTTGTCAAAGGCTTTGCTCAGGTCAAAGTAGATCACAACCACTGACTGTTGCTCGTTACGAAGGGAAGTGACGAGGTTAAGAAAAGCTAAGTGACACACTTCGCATGATCTCCCAGGTAGAAAACCATATTGTGAGTCGCTTAAAAGCTTATTTTCTTGGCAAAAGTCGAGAATTTGATTGAAAATAATTTTTCAAGAAGTTTTGCGAGAGCCGGGGTTTTGTGAACGCCTCGATAATTATTTACGTCCGAACGAGATCCCGACTTGAAGACAGGAAGAATAATAGATGTCTTCCATGAGTCAGGAAAGAATCCGTTTAAAAAGATAAACTGAGAATACATGGCTAAGCAATCGGGAAAGCTCGGCACTCTCTTAATAACTGAGTTTGGAATACCGTCAGTTCCCGAAGAGTGCGAGTTTTTCAGACGAATTATTTGCTTACGAATTAGTTCTAAGGAGAAATCAATAGTGCTGATAACATTCAATGAGGATGCCTGAAACGTCGGAACCGGTTCAGATTCCATCGTAAGATGATTTGCAAAGAACGCACTAAACAGTTCTGCCTTGTCAGAGTCTTCCAGAACGAAGTTCTTGTCTTCATTTAGTAATGGAGGAATTTCATAACCTCGTTTAGAAGAGGATCGACGGCGGAACAGTTGAGCAACAGATTTTGCAGTGTTTGGCTCACTGAGTGCGCAAGATTCCCTCTGTCTGTCATGTGCAAGACGAATCTTAGAGGCTAATTCAAAAATCTCAGCGATCCTTAGGTGTACAGATAACGAACTAGTATATTGATCTTTCAACTGCTTCTTCAATTTCTTTAGTCGTGGCAAAAGAAAGTGAGGAACGGTTGATTCGGAGACGTAGGGCTTGACTATTTTTGGTTGGCACAAGCTTCAGGATGTTATTTGAAACGACTGACACGAAGTCACAAAGACTTGCTGCGTCGTTCATGGAGGAGAGATTCTGCCAGTCCAATGAGTCAAAAAGTTACTAATTAAGCTCATATCTGCGAGGTCAAAAGCATGATAGGTACGAACGGCACTAACCTTTTCGATGAAACAATCGGAAGGCAACAGTGAATAAGTGTATGGTCACTTTGGAAGAGGCCCTGCTTAAAAATCAACGAAGAGGGGAGCAATGTCGTTTGTGAAAATCAGGTCTAAAATATGCTTTTCTCTCGTTGAAGAACGGACAAGCTGGGACCAATTAGAAAAATTAATCGTATCGAGGAAAGGCTGAAATCTGGGTGGACAAACGTTTGAAATCCAGTCAATTTCAGGAAAATTAAAGTCCCCAGCGATTATTTTAATGTTAAAATTGGACTTCGAAATCAATTTAAAAATTTCATTAAAGTTTTGCATCATCATTGGATGATGAATTAGGCGGGTTGTAAATACATCCGAGAATCGCCTTTTGCCTGGACGACAGGATAATGGATGCGAAGCAGTAATTACCAGAGAATGACGTAACATCTAGATCAAACGGGAAGTTCTTAAATGAAGCTTTAATATAGAGAAGACAACCACCGCCACGCTTACTAATGCGGTCTTGACGGTAGAGATCGTACTGGTCTATGACAAGCAAAGAGTCGGAAATTAAGGGATGGGTCCAAGATTCAGTTACGCATAAAACATCGGGCATTAGCTCGAAAGCAATGGCTCTCAGTTGCGCCATCTTATTTAAACAGATCTAGCATTAAGTAATATGACATCTAGCGTAGTTCGAGTATCCAAACTAGGGTTATCGTTACTTATAAAAAAGGAAGACTTGGTGGTGGGGAAGTAAACTGTAGAGAGGTAGGTGCTGGCGGAAAGTAAAATGGCTGCTGTCTACAATTAGTTAAGCTGTTACTGCTAACTAAATTAGGATTATTGTAGAGAAACATATTTGGGTGGTATCCATTGAGAGGAAGGCTATTTTCTGCGTTAGCGAAAATAGGAGGCCTATAAATAGGGTTTTGAGGAATATTGGAATAATATGGGGGGGAGAATAAGATTTGAAAACGGAACAAATTGTTTTGGAAAACTGGTACCGTAAGGGGTAGGGTTAAATAATGGGGCAGCCTGAGAAATTGATTGGTTGGGATAATTGCGAAGGAAATTTTGGGTATGTATGGTAGCTGCTGGAGGGTTAGGAGGTTTCCCAACTTTAATAACATTTGTCTTTTTGGAACTTAAGTTTGGAGCATCCTTTGACTTGCCCAGGTTTTTTGATAAGTTTATTAGATTGGACAGCTGAGACCGGAGTGGATATCGTGGAATGGGAACGAGGTGGACTTGACCCAGTATTGTTGACTAAGTCAACAGTAGGAATACAAGGAAAACTACGTTGAAACGGAGAAGCAGTCGGTCTTGGCACTTTAGACGGAGTTACTGGCATTAAAGGTGGGCTTACGACATGGCTGATAGCTACTGCGTTGGAAATTCCTATTCGCGAGGAAGAAGGCTTTAGTGGATTCGTTGAATCGAGAGCAGGAGTTGAAGTTAAGGTTTTTGAACCGGGCACTATAGGAGATTGTTGTATCGTCTCGTTATGGTTTGCATAGCCATGACAAGACTTATGGATAATGGATTGAGAGGCCGAAGACCTATGCAAGAGGTGAGACACATTCCTTCGCTCCATCGGTGTAAGATCCCGACAAAGGAAACATTTTGCATCTTCTAGATAACGAGAAATGCGACCTCGTTGTGCAAAAATGGAATCCACCTCGATTGGTGAAAAAGGGTGACTAATATAGGTGGATTTTTGCTACGTGAGGAGAGGCGTTTGGCTTCCGCTATTTTGTAGTTGAAACCGCACGAGTACAGGAAGTTTACGGCAACGTCAATGGGTCGTCTGTCCCGTGAAACATTTTTTAAAAGAAAATTATAATTTCGTTTCTGTCGGTCTGATGTTTCAGTGGCAACCAAATGGACGAGAGAATCCAGACGCTGACATTCCTGAGAGGGAAGAGCAGAGATGTCACCGTCGAATAAGTTTCCCAGTATAGAGAGAACTGATCCAAACTTTAACATTAAATCATTACAGTTTTGTAAAGCAGAGAGATCAAGCTGCTTAGCTTTAACGATTGGTTGCATATGCATATCACTGCTGTGACTACTTGATGCAACCAAGCAACGCTTCGGTGCAATGGCTGAGAGCTTGCGACGAGCCGAGATTTTTGTTCTCATTTTTGCTAGGAGGCTTTAATTTGGTCAAACTTAGGAAAAAGCAGTCGAATTATATTCTGCGACAAATATTTTTCCAAAATTTTAACTACGGACCTTTATACGTGCTTGAGAGACTTCTTAGTATAACAGATCCACCTGACTAATAACGAGGCTATATCGGCTGAAAGCGTTGACTATAAAGGTTTACGCCTGTAGAAGTGGACGAGCACCACAGGTATAAGCAGTTGATAGAGTGTTAAAATTGCAAAGTTTTTATCAAAAAATCAGTTAGTAATTAAAGCTTTGGATAAGGAAATTCTGAAAAAATTAGAACTTTCACTTAGCTTTCAAAAACGAGCTGCGCGCCTTGATAACACCCACTCTCAAACCATCGTCACACTGTGCGAATATCGCAAAGAAAGCTATGTGTATCTTAGGCGCAATCAGGAGATCCTTCGTTAATTTTGACGGAGAGCTTTTTGGGCACGTGTTTGGGACATTTATCTGGCTGGTGTTGGAATATTGCGTTTAGGCGTGGCACCCTTGGACGAAACATGACTGCGCTCTGCTGGAGAAAGTCTAACGGAGGGCGACGAAACTAGTCAGCGAATTAGAATGCCTACCCTATGAGGGCCGACTAGAAAGACTTCAAATTTTTCCTTTCTCTTATAGGTAATACAGAGGGGATATGATCTGTCTTCAAACTGGTCAGAGGAGTTGATTGTGTTCTCAGATGGCTAACATTTTGAATTGGCAAACATGACAAGTCTCCGAGTTCACCAATACAAACTGAAACAAAACACGCCAAACTTGAAGTGCGGGCCAATTTCTTTTCCCAACGGGTGATTGAATAATGGAACAAACTGCCAACTTCGGTTGTTCAGGCTGAAAGCGTTGAAATGTTTAAAAGAAGACTTGATGAATTTTTACTTGATAGACATATTTTTGGTCGACAGCAATGATCGCTATACTAAAAATACTATGGCCATGTAATATTTGCTTATTTTGTTAGCGTCTATCTGTAATTAGGGTTTTCAAAAGCTCTGCCTATCTCCCTTATATATACGGAATTATACTGAATGGGATAGTATTGTGATGTTATTGACAACGTATGAGGGATCGAAACACTCCTTGTCCTGTGAGACATAATATAGCAGTCAGAGCTTCTGTTTGTAACCACCAGTGTAGGTGATAGAGGAGGAACCCATCGTCGACACCAGGGTCGAAACTAAGAGGGGACAGTAGAGGTCACGAGATCACCATCGAGATGTGACCTGCCTGACTGCATAGTCCACTACAAAAGAGGCAAAACCATCAGAACCAGCCTTGATCATCAACTGAACCTGGAGACCATCATCGGGGTTGCAAAATCGGAGGAAAGTAGGAAGGTTGTCAAGAGTTGGCGATGGTAGTTTAAAAGGGGGGACGAAAAAGTGAATTCAACCATTGACTCTGCAGAGGATGATAAAACTATTTTGAGAGACCAATATTATATCAAGGGAGCTGCCTCAAACACCAGGAGGACCATTTTAAAAATCCAAAAAATTGCGAGTTTGGGAAGGAAACAGACAATAAGGACTTTATATATTTCGACGTTAAAAGTTAGCGTAATTTGGTTTTGAAAATAGATAATGTAGACGACAACCTCATTTTCAGTGGAACATTATTCCATATGAAAGCATATTTGGTGGCAAAAAACTGAGAACGGTTACTTGTGGAGCTAATGGGTGGTGAAATGATCCTGGAGGAATTACGAGTGTCATAGGGTCGATCTACCGGAGCGAGAGCGTTAATTCAATGGAGATTTGGGCTAGAGTTAACAAGAAACAGGAAGCAGAGACTGGCTTCGAGTCTTCTAACCCACAGAAATTTAATGTTTGCCAACTTGCATCTATCCGTATAAGAGATACTGGATCCAGGAAGAGAAAATTGTCTTCGAGTAAATACCCTCTGAACTTTTTCAATCATACTGCGGTCAGAGGCGTTCATCAGCCCAAAGAGGGGACAGCAGTATTCCTGGATAGGAAGAACAAACATGCGGTAAAGGTTTAACTTTATTTCCGGAAAGAAGAAATTATGTGATATCAAACAACATATTTGTGCAGCCTTAGCAGAAATTTAATCTGCATGTGGCAATAATGCTAGCTTATTCGTGTAACTTAGACCTAAGTCTCTTTTAGTTAATCGTTCTAAAAGTGTACTATTTTGAAATACTAGGGGTTCAGGAAGCTTGGCGGGGCCAAAACACATGAAACTACTCTTGGATGAAGAAAACTCCATCTGCCAACTACAGCTCCAACGTGAGGGCATATGTATATCAATGTTGATTTTATCAACGCAACTATTGTCAGTCTTTAGAAAATGAATAAATGCACTTGAGATCGTCAGCGTAAACCAAATTATGTGAATTCGTGAGTAAAGTTGAAATTTCGTTTATGTGCAGAATGAAGAGAAGGGGACCTAGAACCGTGCCTTGAAAAACGCCACTCGTGATCGGCTGAGGCGTTGAGTAGCTATTACGTACTAAGACCTCCTGGCTGCGGTTAGACAAGTAGGAACCAATGAAGTCAAGGAGAGGAGGCCGGATGTCGAATGCTTCCAGTTTCACAAGAAGACGTCTGTAAGGTACCTTGTCAAAGGCTTTGCTCAGTTCACAGTAGATCCCAACCATTGACTGCTGCTCATTACAAAGGGAAGTTACGAAGTTTATAAGAGCTAATTGACACACTTCGCATGATCTCCCAGGTAGAAAACCATATTGCAAGTCACTTAAGAGCTTATTTTCTAAGCAAAAGTCGAGAATTTGTTTAAAAATAATTTTTTCAAAACGTTTTACTAGAACCAGGGTTCTTTTTGAACGCCTCGATAATTATTTACGTCAGAACGAGATCCCGACTTGAAGACAGGAATAAAAGTACATAAATTCCATGAGTCAGGAATAGAATACCGCCAGTCCCCGAATAATGCGAGTTTTTCAGGCGTATTATTTGCTTATGAATTAGTTCTAGGGAGAAATCAATGGTGCTGATAACATTCAATGAGGATACCTGAAACGTCGGAACCCGTTCAGATTCCATCGTAAGATGATTTGCAAAGAACGCACTTAACAGTTCTGCCTTGTCAGAGCCTTCGAGAACGAAGTTCTTGTCTTCGTTTAGTAATGGAGGAATTTCATAACCCCGTTTAGAGGAGGATCCACGGCGGACCATTTTAGCAACAGATTTCGCAGAGTTTGCCTCGCTGAGTGCGCAAGATTCCCTCTGTCTGTCACGTGCAAGACGAATCTTAGAGGTTAATTCAAAAATCTCTGCGATCCTTAGATGTATATTGATCTTTCAAATGCTTCCTCAATTACTTTAGTCTTGGCAAAAGAATGTGAGCGACGGTGGATTCCAAAGCGTAGGGCTTAACAATTTTGGTCGGCACAAATTCCAGGATGTTATTTAAAACAACTGACATCAAGTCACTAAGACTTGCTGCATCGTTCATGGAGGAGAGATGCTGCCAGTACAATAAGTCCAAAAAGTTGTTAATTAAGCTCATATCTGCGAGTTTAACAGCATTATAGGTACGAACGGCGCTAGCCTTTTTCGATGAGACGATTAGTAAGCAACAATGAATTAATAGATGGTCAATTTGGAAGAGGCCCTGCTTAAAATCAACGAACAGGGGAGCAATGTCATTTGAGAAAATCAGGTTTAAAATATGCTTGTCTCTCGTTGAAGAACGGACAAACTGGGACAAATTAGAAAAATTAATGGTATCTAGGAAAGGCTAAAATCTTGTTGTATAAAAGTTTGAAATCCAGTCAATTTAAGGAAAATTATTATTTCCAGCGATTATTTTACTGTTAAAATTTGACTCTGAAACCAATTTATAAATTTCACAAAGTTTTTCCATCATCATCTGATGATGAATTAGGCGGGTTGTAAATACATCCGAGAATCGCCTTTTGCCGGGGAGACGGGATAATGGATGCGAAGCAGTAATTTACAGAGAATGACGTTACATCTAGATCAAACGGGAAGTGCTTAAATAAAGCTTTAATATAGGGAAGACACTACCACCACGCTTACTATTGCGGTCTTGACGGTAGAGACCGTACTGGTCTATGACAAGCAAAGAATCGAAAATTAAGGGATGGGTTCAAGATTCAGTTACACATAAAACAGCAGGCATTAACTCGAAAGCAATGGCTCTCAGTTGGGCCATCTTATTTATAACAGATCTAGCATTAAGTTATATGACATCTAGGGTAGTTAGAGTATCCAAACTAGGGTTATCGTTATTTATAAAAAAAAATTGGACATGGGTAATTAAGTTGGAAGTTATTGTGGCTTGAAGGGTAATTGTCAAATGCTCCAGAACGATTGGTATAAGGAACGTCCTTAACAAAAGTTTGAGAGGGATATCTTAAAGGTGTGGGAATAAAACTTTCCGGTATCAAACCACCATAGGTGTTAAAACCGGGATATGCCTGTTGGTAGTTAAAATGGAATGACGGGAAGTTAGATGAAATATAGAGGCTGGTGGGAGAGGGCAAGCAGCTATAAGAATTAATTGCTCGAAAGTCGTGTCTTGTATATCGGTTGACATGATTAGGGATATTCGCCTTTTGGAGAGGCTTGGTTAGTTTTGGAGAAGGCAGTATTCAAATACTGAGAACTGCGCTATCTTGCTTTTCGGTCTGGGTTAGATTTACGTCCTTCGGACAAACTGCTTTAGGTTATATAATTGAGGGTATAAGATAAACCGTGGGGTTATGGGACGAGCTAGCTTGTGGAGGGTTAAAGAAGTTGCCTTTTAATTTAGATGATTGTGGATTTTGTATTTGAAGAACGTTATTTATTCGATATGGCTCGGGAAATTTCCCGGAGAGGCCTGGAGAACTACGTTTAAGAGTGAAAGCTGGCAGTCTAATTGCTTTAGATGGGTTAGATTGTATAAATGCTTAAAACGGGGTTGCAGACATTACAGGTGGGCTGAAAGCACCGGAAATTGCGGTATTCGGCCGCGAAGAAACGAATTAGAAGGTTGAGTGGAGGGGCTAAGGATACGAATTTACCGTTGCATTGACGTAAGTGGAAAAACGACCAGACTTATGAATATAAGATTGAGAAATCGATGATAAGAAGGACCTATTTCTTCGCTCCATTGGTGTAAGATCTCGACAAAGGAAACATTTTGACCTTTCCAAATAGCGAGAAGTGCGACTTCGTTGAGCAAATATTGGGTCCACCTAAACTGTTGAAAACAATTTAACTAAGATAGGAGGATTCTTGCTACGCGAAGAGAGGCGTTTTGCTTCCACTATTTTGTAGTTGAAACCACCCGAGTACAAAAAGTCCATAGCAACGTCAACTGGGCATCTGTGTATGGGAGCATTTTTAGGAGAAAATTATGATGTCGTTTCTGCCTGTCAAAAACCTCCCTGGCGACCAAGTGAACAAGCGAATCGAGACGTCTGTAATCCTGAGAAGGAACATCAGATATGTTACCATCGAACAGGTTGCCGAGTATAGATAAAATCGATCCGAACTTCACCATGAAATCATTGCAGTTCTGTAAAGCGGACAGATCTAGCTGTTTAGCTTTAACTATGGGTTGTAAATTTGAGTCAATGCTGAAATGTTCAAATTTTGCTATTTCTGAACCTTGGAAAACAGTTTTTTATTCAAAACAAACTCTTCATTTCAAACACTGCTTTTTAAGCAAACAAAGTAACCAAAGCAAAAGTATTTAATGAAAAAAGGAGTTTGTTTTAGGTTTTTTCCTGTGTTCTAAGTATTTGACGGCGCCTAAGCAGTGCCAAATCAATAAACCTATTTATAAATTTCTAGGTGTATTCAAGCAACGTTTTGGTCCCGAGGCATGTAGTTTACGACGAATTGAGGTTGTTGGTTTCATCTTTCGTCGAAAATATGAGAACGATCTACACAGGATACGCGGGGTAAAATAAATTTATGCTGATATATATTTAAAAACGGTTGATATGATGATAATAAAAATAGTCCCTGCAAATAACTTTTTATTGGAAAATTGATAATGTTTATAAAATTTCAACCAAAATTCTATGTTAGCACGTTATAATTCTACTTTTTCGACGTGGATTTATAGGGACGGCAAGTTTTAGTTGTCTAAAGGCTAGAAATGCAAAAATTTATCAACACTTTAGCCAATAAATATAGCAAGAAACAAATAAATCCGTTAAAAATTGAGAACGAGAAATGAGGCTATGTCGGGTGAACACTATGACACTGTATAGTTCAACCTATTTTTAAAGACAAAGACCACAGTAATGCGAATACGATTAAAGGTTAGAAATGCAAATTTTTAATCTAAAATTAAGCAAATAACGACAGTATAAACGAAAAGATACGTTCAAGATTTAAGATTTCACTTAGCTTTCAAAAATCTACCTGCACGCCTTGACTTTTGCCTTGATGGCCGATTGACCGATGATGAATCTGAGGCCTGCACAGCTCATTATTCAGATTGTAGTTCTGATGATGGTTATCAGCATTTGAAATGGAGGTGTTTTAAAACGAGTGCGTAATATGACGCAATTGATTGGCGATAATTTTACTGAAGCATGGGTTATGAAGACATAATAGTTCGTTGGTAAAACGATGCATGGAAGACATACTTTGGAGACGTTCATCTAAATTCCCGATGGTCCTTTCTTGGGTTCATGAAGAAAGCTGTCGGGAAGGAAAAAGCAAATAAAGGTTAATTGAATCAGTGTTAAGATAAAGGTGCAGTCTTCGCTTACAGGTATAGAGGTTATTTGATAAACGTTTATCGATTGGCAGGTTATTTCAAGGAAATGTATACCTGGAAGCAAAGAAAAGAGATCCTTTAGATGTGGAGGATATAGGTGGTATAATCAGAAAAAAATTACGTAGGTTGTACGGACGACTTAATGGGTTTAGGGCTGAAATTTGAGGAATATTGTAACAATTATTAATGTGATAAATGAGACAGAAGCCATCTTCCAGTCTCCGAACCCATAGAAATTTTAGGTTAGTTAGCTGGCGCCTGGTCGCATAGGAGGTAGATGAAATTGTCGAAGATAAGAGTATCCGAGTAAAATGTTTTTGGACCCCTTAATGTTAGAACGGCTAGTCTCGGTTATTAAACCAAAGAATGAGCAGCAATATTCTAGAATGGGAAGGACAAACATTCGATAAAGTCTAATTTTAATTTAAGAAAGAAAGCAATTATTAGAAATAACGCCGCAAATCTGGGCAGCCTTGGCAATAATTCTATTAACATGAGGCAACAAATCTAAATTATTTGTGTAGCTTAAACCTTATTCCTAGATGATGGAACATTCAATCATAGGGGTGCCTTAAAAAATAACTGGGTGCGATATTCTGTCAAGTCCGAAGATCTTATAACGAAAATTTAAGGTTTGAATTCCATTTGACCCGTTGAGCTCCATGCGGAAAGAGCAAGCAAGTCTGTGTGTATTTCTTCTAAGCATCGCTGGGTCGAAGATTTAGAGAAGTAATTTATACAGCTAAGATCGTCCGCATAGATAAAAGACTGAGGTTGTTAAACTTCTGATTAAATTTCATTAATGCAAAGCAAAAACAAAGGAGGTCCTAGCACGGTGCCTTGAAGGACACCGTTTACATTAGGGGTCTCAGTTGAAAATGAGGACCCCGCTAAAACATTTTGTTTACGGTAAGTTTGATAGGACGTAATGAAATCAGTAAGGGGACTACGATATCCTAAAGCTTCTAACTTAAATATAAGTTTCCTATAAGGCACTTTATCGAAGGCCTTACTGAGATCAAAAGAGATAAAGACCACAGAAAGATGATCATTACGAAGAGATGCTTATAGATTTAGAAAAGACAGGTGACATGTTTCACAAGGGCGATTGGTTATGAAGCCGTGCTTTGAAGAGCTAAGAAGTTGATTGCCTATGCAAAAATCTGTAATTTGTGCGGCAATTAGTTTTTCAAAGAGCTTAGCGAGATAAGGTTTTTTATGAAAAGCGCGATAATTGTAAACATCCGAGCGTAAGCCAGATATAAATACTGGAATAATAATAGAGGCTTTCCAATAATCAGGAATAAAAAAATAAACAAAAATTTTATATGTAAGGCCCAGAGGGCCCCATCATAACAAACTTAGTATCGCGGTATAAATAAAGACAAAGTGTGTGATTGCTGCACTATGCGAACAGCCATATGAACAGCAGAAATGAGTAGTATGGTGGGCATATCCGATTCAGAACAATTCGCCATTTTTTAAAAAACGTCAACAATCTTTGGAATATACGGTGAATAAGGAAAGAAGCAGCGAAAAACACCTACGGTTAAATTGACGGCGGAGTTCAGCGAGCCGCCAATTTAAACAGAAAAACTAGGAGAAAAAACTGCTTCTCTAAAAAAATAACTTGCTTAAGTTGATGGGATTGGTACGATACAATGGGATAGTTCTGTGATGATGCCGACAACGTATGCGGGTTTGGAACCCTCCTTCTCGGATGAGAGATAATATAAAAAACGAAGTGACTGTTTATAACCATCAGGGAGGTGAAGAGGGGAACTAATTGTAGTCATCAGGGTCGAAACGAAGAGGGGAAAGTAGAGATCACGAGATCATCGCCTGGATGCGACGGTGCTGACAACATATTCCACCAACAATGTGGTAAAAATATCAGAACCTGCCATGATCATCAACAGATCCCGGAGACCATCGTCAAGGTTGCAAAATCAGAGGAAAGTATCAAGGTTATCAAAAGTTTGCGATGATATTTGAAAGGGAGGGGACGAAAAAGTGACTGCGAAGATTGACTCTGCAGAGGATAATGGAAACAGTTCTAGAGAAAAACTGAGAACACTTAGCTCAGTAAAGAGGAAGAATCATTTAGCTGTTTAATAAGGGAATTTTGGGATATTGTCAATTCCAACTGAGCGTGATTGATTAAGTTGGCTGATCTTTTATGAATATTTTTAAGAACGAAATCAATGTTAGTGAGCAACTCATGAGATGTCAGGGGATCGAAGGGATAGAATTGGTTTCAAGGGTAAAATTTTTGGCAAAGAAGGAATTTAAACATGCTGCTTTACTCAAATCCTCAGCATTGAAATATTTATTGCAATCGAGTAAGGTCGAATGACTTTGTGAGATTTAGCGGATGAACGGAGGCAGAACACTTGAGCAACAGATGTGGAATTATCATCATCGCTAATTGCTAGAGACTCCCGACGCCTATCTCGCGTGATCCTCATTTTTGAAGCTTATTCAACTATGTATGCGATCCTTAAATGGACCGATAAAGAATTTATGGACGGATAAAAAAGCTGCATTCCTAATTTTCTAAGTCTATTTTGAAGAAATTGTGGCACCGTGGAAGAAGCAGCATTTGATATAAAGGTCGTTTGTGGAATGAAATTGAGTTGGCCTTCTGTTAGGCCTTGCAATATATTGCGTAAAAAATGTGAATCGTTATTTAAGAAAACCTTGGCAAATCCACAGTGCTTGTAAAATTATTTAATAATTCTTTGTTAACATGCGCAAAATCTAAATAAGTAGGTTTTATTTCTGGCCTCAAAGAGGAGGAGACTGGAAAACAAGAAGGAATTATTTAGAATTTGTTTATTTAGAATTAAGAATTTATATTTGCTTAGCACAAGCAAGGCATTGTGTAAAAAAACATTTTGTTCATTGTCTACATCAACGATTGTGCTAACGAACTGGACTGCGATATTGCCATGTTTTGCCGATGATCTCATACTTTGGCGCGTCCATTCAAACTGCGGCTGACGAAGAAGAACTTACAGGCAAAACTGAAATCGACCTCAGAAATGGTCAACGACTGGCTCCTTTGCCGTTTAATACCGAGAGCAAGTGCAACATCATACGAGGCGAGGAAAAGCCATCCTTCCGAACCGTACAGTTTGGCAGTGAATGGCATTCCATTGAAAGATGTGATGACCAAAAAGCACCTGAGTCTCGGATCACGCCCTCGCTTAAACCCTCCTGCGATTGTGCAGGTAGCTGAAGTCAGCCATGCCGATTCTTGTACCTCGTGCCAAACGAGGCTTTCTCTCAGCCTTCACTACCGACTGCTTCGCTGAAGTCGGAACATCTCGTGCGGCCACAGTTGGAGTCCCGCTATGCAAGCTTTGAGAGACCTGGGCGGCGCAGGACATCAAAAATCCCCGCCGGCGTCCAAAAGGCGAGCAGCGCAAAACCTTGTCGGCTTGATGGCCTCACATGCCTCTATGTAAACATGGCTGTTGATTAATCTCGACTTTCTCGTGCTGCTATAGACAGCCGCTTCGGTAGACCCAAGGATAATGTAACATTCATTCGCATACTTCGCGTCCAGTGACTGGTGTCCTCGTCCCAGGTGATTTCTTTGAGTTAGCTTAACAACAACGAACTTGAGAGGTGATTCTCTCAAATTACGAGTGACTGGAGCAAAGGCTAGACACTCGGAAGTGCTATCTTCTCCAAAGAGTAGTCGAAGCTTGGAATAGTCTTCCTCTGGATGTTGTTATGTCGGACTCCTAGGAGGTTTTTAAGCGTTAGATCAATATAATGGTGCAAGCTGCAACACGAACTGAAAGCTGCAAGAGTGACGTCAGAAAAAATGTATTAATGATACTACTATATATATATATATATAAATATTTGAGTAACATTTCTTTGTTTGTTATTTTCGTTTGAGCTCTTGTACTTTCCCTTATTCCCATGCTGGGGTCCTCGAGGTCTTCGCTGCTTAATTATTTGCACACCTTGGTGACACGTGACACCGTGAGTGTTCGCCTCAGCTGGACCTGGCGGCCGTCGTCCATGAGGTGTATAAACTTTCTCCCTTGGTTCGAACCGCAATGGACCGCGGATGATCTGGGCATATATTTCCGCCTTTATTATCCCTCAACGGACTCTGCAATCAGCAAGGGAGCATCTGGCTGATTCATGTGACCTCCCCAATGCCCCACGTTGGACCCCTCCAAGGGTGACAGTTATTTTATCCTAAATATCATCGGGAGTTTTTTTTCACTGTCTGCTCTTTTTCAACTATGTTCCACCACGTTGGCCTTGCCAACATATCGAGATACTATTTATTTGATATCACAACTCGCATGTACATATAGGGAATTCAAAGGTGACTCACCTACATCTCCCTCAAATATACTGATACTGATACTGAAATAAAGTTATGACAATGTGTGCAGATAAAATGTACAGATACTTAATAATGTAGACAGAAATTGTCCTGCTAGGTAAACAGTTAGCGATGCTTTGAGATTACTAGTGAACTAGAAAAAATAGGCAGTGAAAAAATTCCTACCTTAAAAATGGAGGCCAAGTTCAATAGGCCTTCATTTTTGAATAGAAGGTAGGAGAAAAACTGCTCAGGAAAATAAGGTCAGGTGGTAGAGTTTGGGTAAAACTGAAGTAGCATTTCAGAATGAGAAACTAAACGTCGAGATTGTTCGTTCTTGATCACTTAGGCGTATGAAACAAAATATCATTAGAATGCGTCAATGTACTTGAGGCCTCAGCATCTTAGGATCCAGAATTTAATTCTGATGATGGTTAGTATCCAATGAAATAGCAGCATTTTAGACTGAAGACCACAGAATATGTACGTCCGAATGACTTCATCGTTTGGATGACTGGTGATATAAGACGACATCATGGTACATGGGGGAATAAAGGTAACGAAAATATAGTTTCAAGAGCGTCCATTCAAATTCTCGATGGTACTTTCTCCGAGTCAAGCGGAAGCTACCTGGAAACCGAGCAAATAAAATATTAAAAAGAATTAGTGTTAAGATAAAT